>JAQIXJ010003029.1:0-13910 GCA_034700185.1 Phthiracarus laevigatus
GCCCCCTATTGCTACTAAGGGGGTCATATACACCCATGGGCCCCCTATTGCTACCAAGGGGGTCAATTCCACCCATGGGCCCTCTATTACTACTAAGGGGGTCAATTCCACCCATGGGATCTCTATTACTACTAAGGGGGTCAATTCGACACCCATGGGCCCCCTATTGCTACTAAGGGGGTCAATTCCACCCATGGGCCCCCTATTACTACTAAGGGGGTCAATTCCACCCATCGGCCCTCGTTACTACTAAGGGGGTCATTTCCACCCATGGGCCCCCAATTACTACTAAGGGGGTCATTTCCACCCATGGGGCTCCTTTTACTACTAAGGGGGTCATTTCCACCCATGGGCCCCCTATTACTACTTGTTGGAGCCATTACTACCACAGACCCCTATTACTACATGTTGGCATCATTTCATGTCACAGGAGCTCTATACTAATTAAGAATCCATTTTTACTCCATAATCAAATTTAATTTAATTGATATAAATTGTGTAAAATCAAAAATTGTTTATTATAAAAATTAAATATGATTTACATATTAAGAATTAATGGTAATTAATATTTTTAATTATGAGAAAATAAATTTTGCATAAGATAGCCTAACTACTGGAATACGTCGGATTTAATGATTCAGCCAATTAGCTGAAGCACCAAAGAAATTTTTGTTTTTGTCTTAAAGACAGCGAATAACAGTTTCTTCGAAATTAGCGGTTATCTCTTCTTTCTTTTTCTTTCTGTTAATGTCTGCGCGAATAACAGGTGAGCGGACTTCGATAATAATCGGAATATCAACTTCGATTGGAATAGCTGCCTGTTCTTCCGCCATAACATTTCGATTAATTACGGCAGAGTCTTCTACATGTTGACGTTTGCGGGAAGATTTTTTTCTTAATTTCTTAAGATGACTTTGTTTTTCTTTTTTTGTCATTTTTTCCCAAACGTCAGCCGGAATTTTCGAGTTTTCTTTAGTTGATGGGCGAATTATTTCATCAAAATTAATTAACGGCGGATTCGGTGCTCGATTAATTAATTCGATGGTGACGCTGGCAGGATCTTCCAGGTATTCTTCTGCGGCAGCTACTGTTGTAACCTTTTTCCCATTAGTGGTAACATCGAAATTCATCTCTTTCTCTAATAGAATTTCCAATGGCTTAGATGTCGTTTTGTTAAGCTTTGGAATTTTATAATTCGAAAGTCCACATCCGAATACTTCCAAAATTTTTTTTACATTTTGGCACTTCTCTGATATGAACAATCGGCTCATCGACAATTGGTTCATTCTTTCGGTTATTTTCTAAGACAATTAACTCGTCTAACGGTCTTTCATATCGCAAATCCATTGTTGTTGTTGTTGTTGTTGTTATTATTATTATTACTATTATTAATTAAATGTTAAATATTAAATATTAAATAATGTCTATTAAATTAAATAAAATATTACCTTATTTGTTGTTGACTTCTTCTATTAAACGTTTTAACTGATAAAACACGTGTTGAGAGCACTGTTTTTAAAGATTTGCGTCAACTCAAACACTATACAACACATGTGTCACTAATACTATAGAGATGGCGGACATTTTTTCTATTCTTATACTATATAAGTACTACTTGAATGTTTAATCTTAATTTTGACGAAATTTGATTATTTTGATGTAATAATTGCCTATTTTGACCCGATTATATGCTTTGATTTTATGAATTAAAGGGTAACATTGTTGGCAATCATTTATAGACTATTTTACAGTAAATTTTAAAATCAATGTTTATGGTAATTCTTAATAAAGTGCGATACTTATTAAAGTCTAACTCTCGTAGCGTTAATTGATCGATCAAGAGTAGTCGTGGTACGAACCTTAGTCATAGCAACCGCTCAAATAGTCCTTAGCAACCACAAACAAACTGAGGTAATAAAAGCCACCCCATAGCAACGACTCTAAAACAACCACATGAAGAATTGGTTTCTATAGTATGTGCGTTGTCAGAGGATGTGTTTTGTTGAAGGAGCGGAGGTTAACCCAATATGCGTTGTTAAAAGGACTGTTGAAGGAAAGTAATGAGATTTCCTTTAATGCTAAAGTATAGAGACTTCCGTGAAAGTTTAAGTATAGCAAATGTTATATATATGGACTTCCGACAGTGTTAAAGTGTAGCTTATGTTAAAGAATGTGCGCTACACATGACATGGTCGCTAGCTATATAATCTAAAACAATAATAGACTAATTAATTTGAGTCAAACTGTTTATTAAACAAGAACGGAACATTCATAAAGAGCTCACTTTTTCTTATGTTATTGCATATTTAAGTGTCAAATGTATAAACTTCTAAGCAAAAACTGAAAAATGCTAAATCTTTTTATAAATATAAAAAATCCGAGAAATCCCTTAATTAGTCTATCACTGCGGACAGGAGGACGGACAGAAGAACGGACGGACATGTTCAATTCCATAAGCTCTACTTTGACTATTCAAAGTGAGCTTAAGAACTAATATACAGTTATATAAACTGTCATGTTACCACTAATTAAAATAATTATAATTAAATAAGTTGTTATTTATTATATTTTCAATTAACAAATAAAACATTTGTACTGTTAAAACAAAATCTTAAGTTAGTGTCCGATGATGGATCATTATACTTATTGATTGAAATATGCGATTTTTACGCTGAACACGATCAATAACATCATGTATAATAGGGGTAATTTTACGGACGTGACAATTATACTTCGCAAATTTTTAAGAACTTTGAACATCAAACGTTAACTTATGTAATTTATTATTACTTGCACGATCTTATTGGGCAGATAATAGTTCACAAGTATAACCAACAGATTGAAAAAAATCTCAAAGTTTAGTTAATTCGTCTATTAACAACTATAAATACATTCGTATTTGTAGATAACGAGTTGAAAATTAAATTCTCTGTTTTCCATTATTTTAATTTTTGCCGCAAAATATTTGCAATCATTATCTGCATAATCTTTCTTTTTGAAGTACAATAAGAAATAGTGGTAATTCCAATTATCAGAGTTAAGAACAAAATCCCTTAATTAATATGAGAGTGTACACACCTGGATTCACTAACAGACAAACGGACATAGTAAAATCCATTTATCTGACAAGTTTGCAAAGTCAGATAAAAAAGTTAAATTTTATTTTTTTCTTAAGTTTTACTGTCTTTATGGAGTCAGTTTAAAGTTAAAGCCATCAAAATTATCATAATTTATATCTTCATCTTCATTATCAGAAACTTCTACTCGCAGTCATTTTGTGAGATTGATTTATTTGCTTACACCCACTTCAAGTTTTATAGCGTTACGTAACGTAACCGATGATCTTGAATTAAACCCAATAAAATAGACCGTGTTAAACACATTCAGAGAATTTTGTATAAATATGAGCCAAGTAGTAAATGCAAGCTACTCTGGTTTTAAAATTTTCTGGCAAAGATCTCAACTAAATCTCAGTAAAACGGTACGCCTCAGTATTATGGTTTATCTTAAAGAACTAGCAAAACCTTATTTGATATGAGAGCTATTTTTTCTTAAAAATAAGCGTTCAAGACACTCCGATTCAAAAAATAAAAGATTTTATTGGAAGTTAATCGGTATAAGTTATTTAAATTTTATTAAAAATCAAATATATATTAAATCATTTTTCATCATTAGGCAGAAAAACGTTTTAACTGGCAATCTGATGCAAGTAAAAAATACAGACAAACCGGTAGAATGGCTTAGTATTGTGATCCGGTCCAGGTTATTGCACTGGCATCAGCTATTCCATTGGCACCTAACGGAATTATTAGATCAAAAGCAACAAATGATTCGGAAGAACTTATTTATGTTTTACCAAAATTTTTTATGTTTCTTTACGTAATTTTTGGTTTGATAGACTTGCATAATTGCTAACTAAGTTTTAGAAATATTCCATCTGATTATAATATAATAAAACCAAGAGAAACAAGAAGAAGTATTCATTTGGAGCTCAATTTTATTCGGATAATGCTTACTAATATGACAAACATAATAGTTTCTTAGCAAAAATTGTAATATGCAAAATCACTTTATAAATATAAGGAAAACTTGAAATCCCTCTATCAAAATAAAACTGCGAGCAGACAAACAGACAAAAAGACAAACAGACAAACAAACAGACAAACAGACAAACAAACAAACAGACAAACAAACAGACAAACAGACAAACAGACAAACAGACAAACAGACAAACAGATAAACAGACAAACAGACAAACAGACAAACAGACAGACAGACAGACAGACAGACAGATAGACAGACAGACAGACATTGTCAAATCAATAAGCTCGTTTTTTTCTAAAAAAGAAAGCTTAGAAAAGACACAGTATAAATAGTCAAGTTTAAATCACTCGTTTTATTTAGATACAACTTGAGTCAACTTTTTACTTTCTTTTTGTTTATACTAATATTATTGAACCTGTATCAACTGGAAACACAAATGCTCAACTTTTACGCGAAGTAGAAATAAAGAGTGATAAAAATTTTGGTGATCAAGTCTAGTTACGGTATAATACTCCATATTACATTCCCTTGTTAATTAACGAAATATTCGAAATCGAAGTTGACATTAAATCTACTTCAGTACAAATTTAAAGTTTTCTTCTGGAAAAACGAGTTTTATATTACATTTTAGAAAACGTAAGTATGGATTCTACTAGTAAATACTATGTGAACCAAGCTGTAGGAAGCATTCAATGTTTTCAAGGTATTCAAGCTTCGAACTATGAAAAAGGTGAAGATGAAGTATGGGAGACAATAATTAAAGCTATGCAAAACATATAGCGAAAAGAACAGATCAAGAAAATAGCTGGAGATATTGCTTAAGAAACCGATGTGTATGCGACAACAGGAAAGATCAAAAATAAAAAAAACTATACACAAAGTGAGAAAGAAACAAAAAGTTAAAAAAAAAAGCAGAGTAAGAAGTAAGAAAAATCATAATCCTAAAAAGTTAAATTTTTTAATTCGCCTTAGTAAATGAGATGTCTGCAGTCACAACTGTTGATAACCTGTACCTAATTAGTTCAGCATCGGTTTAAATATTAGTTGTTACAAAAAATCTTTTGAAGTAATTCCACTATCAATATTAAGTTCTGTCGGTCTCGTAGATTTTATAATAGCACTTGCTAATAACGAAGACCTAAAATTGGATAAAACAATATTAAATGCAAAAATTGACGTGATTTTTTCAAGAAAAGACAATATGACCGTAGAAATTGCAGATTGGGTCAAAGTGTCAATTGCAAAAAACATTCTAAATTCAAAATTCGATCAAGTTGATTTATCGATTGTAAAACAAAAATTACGTTGTCTTTGCAGACATCGATCATACATTGAACTTCTACTTGGATCTAAGAAGTTTCTAGTAATGTTTATCTCACGAATTGCGATTTATAAGGAAGACAGGTAGTTCAGACATGAAAATATTTTTCCACAAACAGACAAGAAAATATTTTATATAAAAGACCGTTGGGTGCTAAGACTGACGTTAATGTGCATAAATGTAAAACTTGCGATTTCGAATGAAAGTTGAATTTAGATTTAGCTTTACAACCCACGTTTATAATAGACGGAACAATATTTAAAATAAAAGTTGGTTCCAAATAAGCCGGACTATTAATTTATGATATTAGACGATAATTTAACAACAAAAATAGAGTTTCAATAAATTCACTTAAATGTGATTAACGAAAATGTTACAACCAGTATTGTTTCTGCCCATAAATCAGCACTAAATATTAGCTCTGCTCGCTATATTATATCCCGAAATGAAGTAAAATCTTTCACAATTGATAGTGGAGTTACTGGAAAAATATAATAAAATGAACTATCCCAAGATCAATATTCGTGGCATTTATTACAAATAACGCTTAGAACTGTAATTACAAAAGGAATACTTTTTATTTCCACCATAACAATAATAATGCGACATGCTGATATTTAAATAGAAAACCATACCCATTGAAGGCAATGACCACTGATTTTTTCAATGATATTTACCTTCGTGAATATTTTGGTTTACATCGAAAACAAACCAATTAAATAAAATATTAAAATGTTTATAACTAAAAAAGATTATAAAAAAGGATATATTATTTTCGCATTTGATTTAATTGCATTAAATTCTGAAAGATTTTATAAGTCTGGATAAGTCAATCAGTCTAATCAGGGTGTATTAAGAATAGAATAAAAGTTTTGAATTGCTACAACAAAGACTCTAAATTCTTCTATTTTTAGTGAGTTTGATAATCAAATTATTATATTAGAAGACAGTTAGGCGATAACTGACTATCATTAGATTGACAAAATTACAATCTACAAGTAATTAAAAACCAGAGCAGTTTTTTAAAGGTACATTTTCGAGAGACATAATAACCAAGACAATTAAAATCACATGATTACTGATTGTTATGTCAATAAAACACGGACACGTAAAATAAACCAGGAAAGTACTGAATTGCTATTTCAAAAAAATTCTGATGGTACTGGCGAGTACATTGACTCTTATGGCCTACCACCATTGCATAAAGAATTAAAATCATTTATGTATAATTGTTATCCTCTTGGCTGGAAATTTAATATTGTACAGCTACAATATTTAACATGTTTCACATGCGGTCACCACTGCGTTGCTAATGTAATGTTACGGTCTCATGGATATTCAACACGAGATTTCATTAAATTGTTTACTAAAAACCTTAAATTTAACCATACATTAATTAAATTATATCATAAAAAATAAATTGATATAAAATTAATATTTAAATATGGATTATGCTAGATTTACAGAATCCGCATGACGGCAGATATACATATGTATTATTAAATGAATAAATTAAAAAATATTTATTTAATTAATAAAATTATTTATTTTTTCTCTATTAAAATTACTGTGGTGTTTCTTTTAAATTGAATTGTTCTAATAATAATAAAAAGTTTTGTTTATTTAAAAATAGAAATCAATAATATAAGCCAACAATAGATTTAAAGTCAAAGTGATGAGTATTACAAAACTCCAACAATAATATCTAATTTAACAAAATTTGTTGAAATCAGTGCATTTTTGAAATCAAATCTTAGTATTTTATTTGTTGGATTATCTGATAATAATATTTGTTATATTATTGATGAAAGTAAAGAAGAAAATAGTGAAAAAGTTTTTAAAGAAACTGAGTTCACGACAATTGATGAAACATTTGCATTCTATAAACAAATATCATATAGAAATATTAATACAAATGCAAAACTTAATTACAAAACCGATTTTATAGAAATCGATTCATTAGGATGTGGTGGGTTTAGTACTGTATTTAAATGTCGAAATAAATACAGCAATAAATTGTATGCATTTACTAACGTTCATTCTTGTTTTACTTTATAATTAACTGCTAATATTTCTACAATATTCTAATACAGACAGTATCACGAAATAGTGACTGGTTTTACAGAGTTGAGTATGGCTTTAACAAAGTACACAAAACAGTTTTCTTATTGTCTTCCAGAAAAATATCTCAAATTTACTAAAATAGTGATTGTAAAAGCGCGCACAAACAGCAATTGTTTCACATTTGTTTACATAATTTAAACAAATTTAATTTTGATTTATTGATTTAATTTTCGTTTAATTTTAATTGCTATTTTGTATTATGTTTAAGTTGAGTTCATAGAGTTCAAAGTAATTAATGTTATGGTACTAACTATAGATCAACGAATTTTTATTTGTGAACAAAAATTGAAAGAAAACAATTAGTATGAAAAAGTTGTTTTTGTTTTTTTCAAAAATTTAGTAATATCAACACTCTGCTTGGTAAATAGTTAAAAAATTTCAACAAACCGGAAGTGTCAAAAACAAAATTATTTGCCCAACAGATCTGTTATAACACTTTCAAAACTAAATGAACTTAATAGAAGTTTTGTAAATATTCCAAAATTATCCTTAATAAATAGATGTCAACAACAAAAAATTTCAAAATCATCATGTCATCTCGGGGTAAAAATTTTTGGACTTAAAGTGTACAAACTGTATAAGAATTAAAATAATTTAATTTTGACAAAAGAGTAGAGTACTGTGAATGGTTTTTGGAAAACTTTCAGGGTGCGACAAAATTAGAAAATGTCAAACCAATAATGACATAATAACCAACAGAAATGATTCAAACATCAATATATTATCTAAAAATTTTGGTGTGATGTGTTTCGTGGAAAAAAATTTATGGACCAATTTTTTCCTAAAAAAACATAATTTCTGATGAATATATTAAACTTCTCAATCAGTTTATTGAACTTTTGGATTAAATAGACATTAATAACTGCGTTTTTCAACAAGAAAGCGCCCCTGATCACAAATCTCGTAAAACAGCGGATTATATAAAATCGTATTTTGCGAATAGAGTAGTTTCTAAAAGTATGTGGGGACTGGAAACTTTGTCAGTGGTCTCTTAGATCTCCCGACCTTACTAGTTTTGAGTTTTATTTGTGGGGTTACTTAAAAAATAAAGTTTACTCACCACTGCCTTATAATGTAAATTCTTTAAAACTAAACATTATTAACGAAATTAAGAATATCAAACAAGAAACTTTAATAAAAGTTTCTTAAAATGTGTAAAATTGTTAAACTGTGTTTGGAAAAAAATGGAAATCATTTTCAAAGATAACTTTAGTTTAACTTATTCAAGCAATAAACATTTTTTTATAATAAAAAATTGTGATAATTAACTGTCATTTTTCAAACAAATATTTAAAAACCAGTTATCTGTTGTCAAACTTATTCACTTTTTCGTGAGTCTATCTTTATTTTATGAATTTCTTTTTCTATTATATGATCACTGTGTCAGAGGGAGATCTGGATAGGGTGAACCCCCTCCAATAAGAATCTTAAATCATAAAATTGCACTTTTTTCATGAAAATGACCCTTTTTTTGCTGAAAAATCAAAAATTATCGCTTAAATACGATTAGTTTTACTCCCCCTCCATAATTTTTGGGAAAATCCAAAATGAGGCCCCATCCTGATCTTCAAAGTCTGGGACACCCTTTATATGATTGATTCAGGTCTTGCATACACATTCAATAGTTATAATTTTATTGTGGTCTTGAATAGCCTAGATAGTGTTTAATGAAAAACAAGATCGATACGGTCAAAATATCTGACTTTGCTGTTTAAATTTTAGTAAGATTATGGTCTCTCGTTATTTTTCGTTCGCTTATATTATTTTTTATTAAATTTTCTTATATAAGTTAAATATGAAGCTAAAGGCAAATGAAATTTTGTTCAATTAACATTATTATCGCTTATTAGCGGCAAATGTCACTTTAATATATGATATGAGGTTTCACGCTTTTGCAGTTTCCCTAATTTTGCCCATTTTGGGCAGTTCTTAGTTAATATTTTGCCAAGTTGAATTTGTGAATCCTTATTTTCACTACAAAAACCGGCATATGACACTAAAATTTGATAAGTACTATTGGTCATTTTTGCCCAATTTTGTTTATTTTGACTAGATTTTTCATCAATTTAGCTTAAAAATCCGACTTATAATTGAATATAACGGCATATGCCACTTTAAATATTAATCAAATTTTGGTAATTTCAGCATGAATTTGTTCATTTTGGCTATATTTAGCTTGAAATTTAATATTTTTACATCAAAAAACGGCTTATGCAACTCAATTTTTAAACTAAATTTTGGCCATTTTTCTCAGATTTTTTCCTATATTTACGGAATTTTTGCAACTCTTACACCCATTTAATGCCAATTTTGAGCATACTTTTTTGTATTTTTGACTCTTATTCTGTCCTTTATGACCTTAAAATCTTTTAATTAGCATAAGAAATAGGTGAAAATCTCTATATTAAAGTAAGAAATTGGTAAATCCTTTTATTATAGTGTAGATAAAAATCCCTTTATTAGAATAAGTGTGAACACCCGACGGCAGACAGAAAGACGAACGGACATTGACATTTTCAAATCCATATATCTGAATTTTGTAGTCAGTTAAAAAATGTTAAAATAAGCTTTATGCATTGGCGTTACCGATTCGTAATGTCTTTCAATGTCAATGTAGATGTACATATATTTGCATATGTGTACACAGTCGAGTAAAAACTTTCAACTCCTGCATGTATGCTTTAGTAACATATAAGTTATTCGTAAAATATTGTAATTAAACGAGTTCTCAGCCCGTGTTTCGCACGTATTATTAGTATTTGTATAAATTGTAAATGTATAGATTTTCAATGATGGGGTGCCCACCCCCTTGAGTAACCCCTCATTTAAATCCGTTTTCCGAGATGAGTTGATTGATATAGATGTCGAATGGAATTTTGAATTTATTGTTGACCCCTCCTGATTAAGGGGTTGCCGCCACCTCGAAGCCCCCTTATATGCACTCCTATTATCGATCTGAATCCATTGATATAGGTGTTAAGGGGTGGTCGATCAGGGAGGGCCCTTATAATGCTATTGAAACAGATTTTTCGCCCCCATTTTTATATAGGGTCTTACCACCTCGAAACACACGGACTTGCACTCCTCTATTTAAGCTGAATCTAACGATATTGGGGTCGATGAGGTGCAGCCACAAGGGGAGGCGCCTATAAAGGGTATCACACACTCACACAGACAGACAACTTTGAAATATGTATATATGATGATAACAAACTTTAAAGCAAACATTAAAATTTAATTGTTTTAATATATATGTATAAATATATACGTTTTTCTAATTGATCATTTTCTTATTTCTAATTAAAAACCAAGTAAAAAAAGTCTGTTATAACAATAAATATTATATTTACTAGAAAAATATGAATAATGGCGTTTCTTTTACGATAATCATAATATAATATAGAAGACTCATTAAGTTTATTAAGTATATTATAATACTATTATTAGCAAAATCTAAACTAAAATATATTCTGTTTTTAGTTATTAAATAAAGTTTTACTTTGTTGATGATTAGGATAATTATTTGTGTTGTTCGTTGATTTGACGGTCAAATAACTGTTGTCGATATGGACTTCATGTTATGGTCAGTAATATGAACCACTAATGTTTTCAAGTCTTCAGCACTTTTTACTTTTCGTGGCATATTTGGTACCGGAAATAAAGAGTTTCGATGATAAGGACTGCCAACAAATACGGAGTTAAGTCTAGATCTATACGCCGGATGATGGTATGTGGTTCCTGACGTGCACTGAAACAATTGACCGCTTCCCGGCAAACGTGTGTTATGCAATGTAAAGTCACGTTCGGTAGCGATCAGCGATGATCGACTATCAGATGATGGCATATACAGCGGCATCGCATTACTGGTACGCGTTGTCTTTGGCTGAAGTGAATGCGCTGAACTAAACGATACGCGGTATTGTGGCTGATATGGTTCTAGCATTCGAATTTTGCCCCATTTGTTAAAAAATAATAGTATGGAAGCGAGCCATGCAGCTAATACTATCAATACTATTATAACTTCATCCAACTTTACATTCAATCCTTTCGGTTCGTTGTGTTTATCCATACGTATTGACTTATTAACACCTCTTTGTGAGTATCGTCTGGAATCTTTAAGTATTGATTCAATAATCATTTATGTATTCGTGGTGTTATTTAAAAAAATAATTTTAAAAAACTAATAAAACAGAAAACAAAGGACAAAATTATAATATATAAATATTTCATAATACCAGTGTCAGGCAAAATAAAGTTTACAACACGGGTTGAATTGGCAACTTGGTGTTCAGTAACTGATTTCAATAAGATCCGACTTTCCTTACTCGTCATTGACCTTTCCATTATAAAAATGGCCACTTCTAATATTTAGTACCTATATATGTTGTTTTAAAAAGAATAAAATAATATAATTTGTTAACCGATAGACAAGATATATTTGTAGGATAAATATAAAATAAAGTTAGGAATTTATAAAAGGGTAGGATATAAAGCAAATAGATATAAACATTGTAGATTAAAGTTAGAAAAATATTACCAAATTTTAAAGAATTTCTATAGTTTTATTGGTATTAGATTAATATTTGTTTTGATTAAGAAGCTTTTTAATGCATTGATCAAACAATACTCTGGTGTTGTATTAACTCAATAGATTTTAAAATAATTTCGTTTGTATAATATCTTGTTTAAGTGAAGTGTGAACTCATTTTATGTTTTTTATTATAGCAATTATAGCATAAAAACACTGTATGAAAAAATAAAATTGAAACAATAACACCGTTTTGCGTGATATTCTCACATTTTTTTATAATATTTCTCAAATAATAGCGATATATTTATTTATAATGCAAATTAGGGCTTAGTGAATATTATCTATGATATTAATTTTTCATTTCGTATGTAAATAAAATAAATGTATTTTCTTTATAATATGATGTATTTTTATTAATTTTATATAAAACGAGGTCTCAGCCCGTGCTTCGCCCGGATTATTAGTATTTATATAAATTGTGAATGCATAAATTTTCCACCCCCTCGAGTGACCCCTCATTTAACACTGTTTTTTGAGCTAAGTTGATTGATTATGGTTTCGAATCGCAACTTAAAATTATTTTTGACCCCTCCTGATTTAAAGGATTCCTGTCACCTCGAAAACCAGTTACTTGCACTCACCTAATTGATCTGAATCCATTGATATAGGTGTTGGGGGGTTGCCGTTCTGGTAGGGCCCTTATAATGAAATTTAAAAAGTTTTCCGCCCCCATTTTTAAGGGGGTTTCACCTTCAAGTGACCTTTACTCAGTTCTTCGAGATGTTTTTGAATTATATAGGTGTTGATAGGTATTTTGAATTTTTTTGTCCCTCCTTTTTGAGGGGGGTCCCACCACCTCGAAACCCCCGACTTGCACTCCTCTCTCCAATTTGAATCCAATGATATAGGGGTCAAGGGGGTGAAACCTCCGGGGGAGGTGCCTATAAAGGATATCACTAAGGACAGGATATTTCGGTTTTAACCGAAAAAGGTTTTGTTATTTATAAGCTCGGTTAAAGTGAATATAAACTAATAATAAGTTAAAACAAAGCTTTTAGAGCTTAGTTTATTTAACCTAAATAACAGATTTTTGAGTTTTTAACCGAAAATTGTGAATCATTTGTGTTTATTCATTAGAACCTAAAAATAAAGCACAAAAATATGAAGTAAATTAAAAATAATTATTTAAAAGATCGTTTAATTGGCCAATCTTTTGTTATAAACAAAAATGAAAAATTATTTAAATAAAACCTGATATTGAAAATTCACATCAAAAAGTTCGTTACTGCGCAACAGTTTATTTTGCAAAGTTTTCAACAAATTGCTGTCAAATAATTCTTCTGACTCGTAAAATACATCGTATATTCATTATTAACAAAAATTAAACTTGACTAAATTTTACTCATGCAAACAGGGAAACGTTTAATGTACTTAGAATAATTAGAAATTTTAAAAATTCATATTAAATCTCTACCGAAAATTTGACCGAATTTCCACAGTTTTTTCAACCGAAAACCGACCGAAAAACACATTTTTTCTAACCGAATTATCCTGTCATTAGATATCACACATACACAACTTTGAAATATGTATATGATGTAGGCTTTGTTTTCATGATGTATTAAATGTAGTATTGTAACGCATTTTATAAAGTAAATGTAAAAGTTGTAAAATGTTAACTTTTACTTTTGCTTGAAGTTAAAGTAAAATACAAGCTATATTAAAATTTAAAGGTTAAACAACACTAATTAAATGTGTATAAAAAGTTACTATTAAATATTGCGAACACATTTGTATTTACGATAAAGCAATTAAGTGTGAATAACAGCTAAGATTAATCGAGCAAAAAATGTTCCGTTTCCAAGACATTAATCAGATTTGGGCAAATAA
>JAQIXJ010003030.1:0-13908 GCA_034700185.1 Phthiracarus laevigatus
CCATGTCTGAATCTACCACCCAAGTCAGACTCCAGTCGTCTATGGTCGGAATCCACCCGCCCGTGTCGGACTCCACCCGCCCATGTCGGACTCAAACCGACCGTGTCGGATTCCACCCGCCCTTGTCGGACTCCACACGCCCATGTCAGACTCTAACCGCCAATGGTCGGACTCCACCCGCCCATGTTGGACTCCACCCGCCCATGTCGGACTCCACACGCTATTGTCAGACTCCAACCGCCAATAGTCGGACACCAACCGCCAAAGTTCGGACTATACCCGCCCATGTCAAACTCCAATCGACCGTGTCGGACTCCACCCGCCCATGTCCGACTCTACCACCCATGTCAGACTCCAGTCGTCTATGGTCGGAATCCACCCGCCCGTGTCGGACTCCACCAGCCCATTTCGGACTCCAACCGCCAATGGTCGGACTCCTCCCGCTCTTGTCAGACTCCAACCGCCAAAGTTCGGACTCCACCCGCCCATGTCAGATTCCACCTGCCCATGTCAGACTCCACCTGGCCTTGTCATACTACACCAACCATGTCAGACTCCAGTCGCCCATGGTCGGACTCAACCCGCTCATGTTTGATTCCACCCGCCCATGTCAGATTCTACCACCTATGTCAGACTCCAGTCGTCTATGGTCGGAATCCACCCGCCCGTGTCGGACTCCACCCGCCCATGTCGGACTCCACCCGCACATGTCAAACTCCAATCGACCTTGTCGGACTCCACCCGCCCATGTCTGAATCTACCACCCAAGTCAGACTCCAGTCGTCTATGGTCGGAATCCACCCGCCCGTGTCGGACTCCACCAGCCCATTTCGGACTCCAACCGACCGTGTCGGACTCCACACGCCAATGTCAGACTCCAACCGCCAATGGTCGGACTCCACCCGCCCATGTTGGACTCCACCCGCCCATGTCAGACTCCACACGCTAATGTCGGACTCCACCCGCCCATGTCGGACTCCACAGGCCCATGTCAGACTCCACACGCTGTTGTCGGACTCCACCGATGAATGAATTAAAAAGTAAATACTAAGATAGATATATAAAAATTTAATTCAGAGTTTGATTTTGTGATTAAACTTTTTTTTTATTAAAATCGAGCCGAATAGGGCTTTGAATAATTGAATTTTTCGGGCTTTCGTCCGTCTCGGGCTTAAGCCTTCATCGGGTTGGTGCCTTTGATTTTTCCCTGTTTAATAGTTGAAAAATTATGTCATAAATATTCGAAAAGAAAAATTTTCACTCCAGATACATATAAAAATATTTTTATTATTGAGTATAGTTTAACTTGAAAAAGTCCGCCTTTGGCGGGACCCAACAAGTTCATTTTCATAAAAATAACTCTATTTAAAGAACTCATAGTCTTTAGAATGACCCAACTCTAACAAAACAAAACATTAACCTGATCCAACGTTAACCTGACCCATCTTCAACCTAATTTACCTTTAACCAGACACGACTTTTACCTGACCCAACTTTAACCTTACCCAATTTAAACATAACTCAAATTTAACCTACATCGCAAACCTCATAAGACTGATCCCTAACCCCACCAGACTTATCCCGAACCACGCACAAAGGATCTCAAAAACCCATCAGACTGATTTTTAATACCGCTCGATTAATTATGAACCCCACCAGACTTCTACCGAACCCCACCTAACTGATCCTATACCACACCAGATTGGTCCCGAACCATAATCGACTTTTACCGAACCCACCCGATTTATCCCGAAACCCAACCGTACCATCTTAAAACCCCATCCGCCTTAGCCTGGACCCCAGAAGATTGATATCGAACCCGATCCGACTGATCCCGAACCCCACTCGACTGATCCCAAACCCCACAAAATTGGTTCAGAACCCTACCAGATTGCTCCCAAACCATACCGGCTCTTACCAAACCTCAAAAGTCTGCTCCAAATTGATCCCTAACCCACCAGCATGAGTCTTAAATCCACACGACATGTATCATCAAACCAGACTGATCCCGAACCTATCTGGCTGATCCCCAACCACACCAGACTTATCCGAAAACATACCCAAATGTTCCCGAACCCAAACCGAATGATCCTGCACATCAAACGACTGATCCTAAGCACCTCCATACTGATTTCGATACCTATTCGACTGATCCCAAACATCACCAGATTGATCCCCAACCCCACATTACTTATCTCGAACACACATGACTTATCTGAGCTTTGCCCGAAATCTCCCGAACCACACACGATCGCTCCCGTAACCTACCAGGCTAATCCGGAACCTCACCAGACTGCTCCCAAACCCCACCAGACTAACCCGAGCCCTTAAAGACTTATATCGAACCCCACTAGACTTATCGCCAACACACCTGACTGATTCCCAACCTACCTGACTGATCTCCGACCCCACCAGACATATCCCCAACCATAGCCATATGTTTCGCAATAGCACCCGACTGATCCTGAACCCCACCCGACAGGTACCGAACCCCAACCGACAGACTTCGAGCACTACTCCACTAATCCTCAACCCCACTGATATATCTTGAACCCCGTCCCGCGAGGAAGCACTCCACACCTCCTCTTGTTATCCCTCATTTTACTCCGTTAGAGACGCAAGTCAGTGTTGAACTCAGTTTTGTTGAATTTCATACATTGGATTAATTATAAGGAAAATAATCCACAAATGCGGACAAACAGACATATGAATATAGTTATGTGAATAATCTACGTTTATATAACACTTGTGAGTAATTTTTTATCTGACTGCAAAATTCAGATATATGGATTTGGGTTTGTCGGTCCGTTTGTCTGTCGGAAGTACACACTCTTATGCTAATAAATGGAATTTGTTCTTTATTTTAATAAAGGGATTTCACCATTTTCTTATTCTAATTAAGTGAATTTACCGAACTCTTATCTTAATTAAGGGAGCTTCAGTTTAATAAGGCCAACAAATAGTGTCACAATGAACAAATTTATTCTCAAAATTATCATTGAGTGTCAAAAATGACCAATATTGGATCAAATTAGGCAACTTATTGGCAAAAATAAGATTAAAACTTCAGTGGCAACTGCCGCTATTTGCTATACAAAAAGGGATTTCTAGCTATAAAATGAGAAAAAAAACCAAAAACTGGAAAAATGGGCAAAATTAGGCAAAAATTACAAAAGCAACGTGAGTAACACCTGCCGTTATTAGCTGTAATAAAGGAAATTTATGTCTTAAAATAAACAAAAACTGGTTAAAACAAGCAAATCTTGGAAAAATGACCAAAACTTAAGTTAAAAATTTGGTGTCATCTGCCACATTTTTGCGATATTTAATTAATTTTCAGGCTTATAATGGTTAAAAACACAGGTTTAAAGAGCCAAAATTCATTTTATAATAACTAAATATATTTCAAAACTTAAGTGGCATCTGCCGCTAATGGAGCTAACGAAACTTATTATAGAACGCGAAATATTGAAATTGTTAGCGAGCGAACCCCTATATACTAAGTAAAACTAGTTTTACAGTCAGATATTATGACCGTATCAGCGACCATATACTAACTGAAACTAACTTTACAATATCAGATATTATGACCGTTTCGAGCTTGTTTGAATTAAAAATTTAATGTATGCTAAACAAAGTGAAATAACTCTATTTATTCGAAACGACTTTAGATTTTGTGTTGATATTTAAATTGCATTAAGATTAGCTATTTTTGTGCTACTTTGACCCTATTATAGATTACTTTAGTGTATTTTGATACAAAGTTTGCCGACAATAAGCCTAGCCTGGTAACCCCTATTTTTGACATTACTAATGATCTTATTGATCTTATTTTTTGTCCTTATACTTACAAAAAAAATAAGCTAATAACTTTAATTAACATTAAATTGGTTAAATCTGTTTATTCAAGTAAAGAACAATAAGCTTAACTAACAATATCACAGACAAAATATCTAACAAAATTGAAGTCAGATAAAAAAATCTGACAATTTTTCCAAAAATTATTGCAAATGTTATTTATTACTGTTGAAATATAATTAAAAAATCCAAAAATAAGATCTATGACCAGTTTTTACAGTTTTTGTGTGAAATTTATTATAAATCAAATAGAGAGAAGCAATAAAATTATGAACAGTTGAGCTGTTTAATTTAATTCGTTTGACTGAATAATAGTTTAGTTTTATGTTAATTTTATGAACTTTAATTTTCAGGTAATGGCATTTTATAAAGAGATAAACTGGCTTAAAATTTTAGTGAAATAAAAGTTCCCGAATATTGATACCCAAACACTCTATAGGAATGCAAACAAAAATGCATCTAATGTAGAGCTATTAGTGGACAGTGTAAGAAATTAAGTCGTCAGAAATCTGTAGCAAAAAAACTTTGAATTCAATAAAGTTGAATAAACATCTCTACTTTTGAGTGTCTGACCTAGTATTTAATACTATCAATACTTTAAAACGTAAAAAAGTCATCGTGACTTCTATTTTTTATTAGTCAAACAACTAAAGTTGAAAATTACAAATTCAAATAAGTAACAGCATTTAAATAAATATTTTCACTTTTAAAACAATATATTATCTAATTAAATTTTTTAGGAATCAAATAATGAAACTTATTATAATTTTGTCAGCCATTTTAATATTAGTACAAACGCAGTTGAATATACAAGTCAGAAACGTTGGGGCTGTAGATTCAACGGGAATCGAAGAAGAGTATAGACGGAGATGTATTGGCGTATACAATTGTGAGTCTAATTAAATACGGTGTGCCGACAAGTGTTCAAAGCCCGAGCCTCAATTCACCACATGCAGAAATGAATGTCTGAAAAATCGCAAAAGTTGTAGATTATTTTGTTGGAATCGCGACTGTTGTCATGGAAACTGTTATAGAAAATGTTAACTTTGAACACAATCGTCAACCTTTAAATTAACAAAATTATTAAAAACGTTATTAAAACTAGAAATTTAAATTTAACTCTCATTTCACAAAAATAATTCTACTTGAAAGAACTCAAGCTCTACCCATCATTATGACCCAACTCAACCAGATATAACTTTAACCAGACCAATCTTCAACCTGGTCTAATATTAACCTAACCCCATTTTAATAAGGCTAAACTATGATCTGACAAAACTTTAACTTGACTCAACTTATAAAAAACCAAACATTAACCTACTTTAACTTACTTCAACCTAATCAAACTTTAACCAGACCAAACTTTAATCAGACCAAACTTTTACCTAATCCAACTTCAACCTGACCCAACTTCAAACAGGCCAAACTGAAATCTACCCAACTTTTTCCAAACTCAAGTTTAACCTGACCAAATTCAACCAACTTAAAACTATACTAACTTTAACATGACCTAATCTTAACCTGACCCGACTTTAGCCTGACATATCATAAACCTGACAACTTTATCCTGACCTAACTTTTTTAAGGCCAAACTTATAAATGACCTAACTTACAAAACAAACTTTAACCTGACCCAAATTTCAGCTTATCCAAGTTTAACCTGATCCAACTTTAACCTGATCCAACTTTAACCTGATCCAACTTTAACCTGATCCAACATTAACCTAACCAAACTTTAACATGACCCAACTTTAACCTTACCCAACGTTTACCTGACCAAACTTTAATAAGGCGAAACTTTAACCTGATTCAACTTTAACCTGATTTAACATTAATCTGGCCAATCTTTATCTGGCCCAAAGTTAACCAGACCAAATTTTAACCTGACCCATATTTAACCTTCCCTAACTTATACCTGACAAATTTTAAAAAACCCAATTTTAACCTGACCGAACTTCAAACTGATCCAACTTTAACTTGACATAACTTTAACATGAGCCGACTTTAACATGCCACAATATAAACCTGCCCAACTTTAACCTGACAGAACTAAATCTATCCAACGAACTCTAGTTTGAACGATATAGATGTCAAATAACCATATATCATTTTTAACCCATCCTAAATAAGTGGGCGTTTGCTCATTCAACTCCGTTGTAAGAGCTGAGTTGAATAATTAGGTTTTGTATGAAGGTTTAATTTTTTTAACCCTTAATAAATTAGTGGTGTTTTGACAACTCGATGCCCACCCCCTCGAGTTACCCCTGATTTAACTCCGTTTTTATAGCTGAGTTGAATAATGAAAATTTGGTATGGATATTTTATATTTTTTGAACCCTCATAAATGAGTGGCGGATTGTCAACTCGATGCAAACCCCCTCGAGTGACCCCTCAATTTACTCCGTTTTTTTGAGCTGAGTTGATTAATGAAAGTATGGTACGGATAATTAATTTATTTTTGACCCCTCCTAAATATATGGGGGATTTCCAACTCGATGCCGTACGTTTCTGACTACTCGAACAATACCGTACACAACCCGTCCCAACCCGACGCAATTCTTCCTATCCCGACCTAACCCAACCCGTCCCAACCAGACGCAATTCTTCCCATCCCGACCTAACCCAACCCGTCCCAACCCGACCAACCCCAACACATCTCGACCCTTCCTAAACCGACCAAACCCGACAAAACCCGACCAAACCCGACCAAGCCCGACCTATCCCGACTCATCCCGACCCAACCCGACCTAAACCGAATTAACCCGACCCAACCCGACCCATCCTGACCCAACCCGACCCAACCCGACCCAACCCGACCCATCCCGACCCAACCCGACCCAACCCGACCCAACCCGACCCAACCCGACCCAATCCAATGTTTAGCACCTTGAAACCCCCCTTTTTAGACTACTTTTTGATTTGATTCCATAGATGTAGTTGTACTCTCAAGAGAGAAGCTTACAATGATATTAAATCAGTTTTAGTCCCCATTTTTTTCAGCAGGGGTCCCACCCTCTCGAGTGACCCCTCCTTTTACTCAGTTCTTCGAGCTGGTTCAAAGTATATAGGTTTAGATAGGTATTTTGAATTTTTTTTGCCCCTCCTTTTTTAGGGGGTCCCACCCCCTCGAGTGACCCCTCATTTGTCTCAGATCTTCGAGCTGGTTTAAATTATATAGGTGTGGATAGGTTTTTTGAATTTTTTTGCCCCTCCTTTTTTAGGGGGTCCCACCCCCTCGAGTGACCCCTCATTTTACTCAGTTCTTCGAGCTGGTTTAAAGTATATAGGTGTGGATAGGTATTTTTAGTTTTTTTTGCCCCTCCTTTTTTAGGGTGGGTCCCACCACCTCGAAACCCCCCGACTTGCACTCCTCTCTTCAAGCTGAATCCAACGATATAGGGGTCAAGGGGGTGGAGCCACCAGGGGAGGCGCCTATAAAGGGTATCACACACACATATACAACTTTGAGATATGTATATATGATTATTTAAAGTATAAATAATAACATTTGCTTAATTGCTAATTATAATTTTTTAAAATTCCAATTAAGAACAAACCTAAATGCGGGAATAGACTTGAAAATAGATCCATATAACATTAAATATATCCATATTGAACTGTCCGTTTGTTTTAATAATTAATGAAATTATGCTTACTGGACAGTATATCGATTAACAATTTGAATAGTGGATAATATTTCGTGATTGCACTCAATCACATCATCAGATCCAAATGCATTTGTGCGCTTCATATATTGTTTATATTTAAATAAATGTTTAGCTCGGGATATATAATATTCAAAGCCCGAAAAGATATTCATATTATGCTATGTAATTAGAAATATGGATTAATATATATTATTTGTGTTATAGCTACTTACAGTCTTAACTTATATAATTTATTATATAAATTATTATATAGTCTAATTTATATAAATTATCATGTTTAAATTGTGACTTTTCCTACATTGTACAAATCAAAATAAATATTTTATATAGAATAAAAAGTATAGATAAGCCTTATCCAAAGATCCTTCATTATCGGCTGTTGCTGAACACTCATTCTCTTTAAACCATTCTATAAATTGTATGCACGAAATATTACAAAAAAGTTCCAAATTAAATGAAAGATTATTGTTTATTAAAAAACACATATTTCATGGATTCAACTTAATGAATCAAATTTTATAATGATTCACCTTCAATTAATTATTAGATCAATAAATATTAATAAAAAGAGAGTATTATGAAAAAGTTTAAAAACTACAGAGCTATGTATAATATAGATTTTTAAAGGTAGCAAATTAACTATTTAAGAAAAAAATACTTATCAAAAATATAATTTCGTATAATTATAATAATTTTTACAATTTAGAAATTTTAAACACTTTTCATTATAAAATAATTGATGAACTCCCTGATATGTGTGTAGTAATTTCGACTATAAAATATAATTAGAAAATATTGGCATTCCTAATACGTTCTTAGCAGCGAATAGCTTATTGTTGACAGTTTAGCGGTGTTCTGTGATTGTGGAGTTGAGTAGTGACACTGGTGGTACTGCCGTTGATGAGGATTGTGTGGACATAGTGGTAGTTGGTGTGGTTGGCTCAGCTGTCACTATTTTACTAAAGTTATTGATAGGTAAGTGATATAAAGTTACTGATACCGTTAAATTAATCAATACTTTTAAAGCCAGTGTTTTTGTGCATCGAAATTTAATATGGAATGCTCATTATTTTAATAAAATTTTAACAAGAATTTTAACTGAAATAGATTATGCAACTATAGTAAAGACAGTTCTGACAATTCCTTAATAAAATTTAAAGTTATTAGTTAAAACTTTAATAATCATAATTTTATCAAAATTATAAAATTATATCGCACTGTAAGTATCTTTATTATATTAGTCACAGCTACTTTCACACCCCTAATAAGAATTGCCTTTATTCTTAATTGTAACCTGGGAATAATTTTGTTCATTATTTTAGGAAACACTGATTTGTACGTTATAATTGAATTATACTTACGGAAGACAGTTATCAGGCGCTTTATATGTGCACAGATATGGAAGATAAGTATCACTATTTTTTTCAACGTATCTATAAAAAAGGGATTTGAATGATAACCAATTAAAATATTTAACATTCGGTTTAATAAAAGTTGGTTTGAAAATATCATACCTGGAAGAATAACTCAATTGATTGTTAGAGGCAGAAGCCTTAACAAGTAATATACTGCATTTCTTGTCTAGTGGTGATTCAATCTCCGTAAACGCAGTTTCAATTTTTTCTTCGTTCGATAACCACTGACATTGTCTCATATATTCGTTCACTTTTTTCCTTATACAGCAAACCCCGTTCGCAAATAATTCTGCGGACAATCAAGCTTTATTTTTTTAAAATTACATAGTTAATGCAAAAATTACCCAATTCATGTCCCTCTGCAAAATGTTCTTGAAGAATATGTTTGATGGTTGTGTTGACGTCTTCGATATTTTTCGGCGACAGTTCAACCAAGTCTGCGGTATACGAACCGTAGAACTTTTGCGAACATAACTGTCGCGCTTTATCCCACGATTGCGTCTCGTAATCGAAATAATATACTGTGGTATTAATGCAACGAAAGTTCGAGTTGTGATTCAAGTTCGCGTTTTGGCACATTTGTTGCCATTGTTGACAATCTTCTGTTTAAATGGTAAAATTACTGATTGAAGTCAATTTATTGTAATGTTTATATTAGTTTAATGTTAATCTTAATGAAATAAACTCTTTACAAGTTTAACGATAAATAATACATTATGGTTTTACTCGTACATTAACAAAAAAAACTATAATTAAGTACGAATATCGCGCTGAACAACCAAACTATTATCTAAAGACAAACATAATCGCATAGTTGTCGTCAGGAATCTGCTATAAATCATAAGATATTTGTTTGCTTCCATTGTTTGCCGTGCAATCATACCAACTTTATAGCGCATTATTTTTTAATTTATTATCGGTAGAACACCTATTATTAGTTTATCCTTGAATGTTTAAAGTTAGTTAAAGTTAGTTTATGCTAAAGATTTTACGCGTGAAAACAGTGGAACTCGTGTTTTCGCTTTTATCAAGTTCTGTACTCGTGGCTAATCTTAAGACATGCATTATTATTTCCATCCCGTAAAATTTCAATCTTTCGAGGATTAATTTAGTTTTTATATCGATAAAAATGTTATCACATATAATAAGGGTATCGGGTCTTAAACAAAATCCATAATCATTGCCAGTAATTACATTTGTTGATCGTGTTTTCTAGAAGTGCGTCAAAGCATTTAGTGGCGGAATAAATCGGGCCATTAAATATTTGATTTGAACAAATTAACTCATCAAAATTATCTAAAATATTTGGGTTTAATGGATTTTATTAATAAATTTATAGATTTTAACGAAAATTGAATTAAAAAATGATTACGTTCTCTTTGGACTTCATTATTTCCTACATATTGCGAGTAGATTTTAAAGGATTCAAAAATTTATTTTCCTTTTTATATTAGGAATTCGTTTGTTTTTATAGGGTTAATCGGTTCGTTTCCGTCATTTTTGTAAATTCTTTTACCGGGTTTTTGTCGGAATAGTCTTATTCTATCGCTACGAAAGTATTAAGTTATTTCCCACAAAACATACTTATATCTCCAAAGCGATCTACTTTCGAGATGATGACGTAAAACAACTAATCCTTAAGTCAATCAGTTAATACATTATGTCAATAATTATTGAAAACACAATGTCAATGTCACTACTGTATTACTGATTTTTTGGCCTCAATTAATAGAATGCTAATTATTTATCGATTTATGCCATTTCAAGTTAATAACGAAAATCAGAAGCATAAATAAGTGCAACGAGGAAATTTAAATTGAATCAAAAATTAATTAAAATGAAAAAATTAAATTTTTAATCTACTCTGTACATTGAGTAATAGATCCTAAATCTTCAATTTCATTTACACTCCTAAATTCCATTGTAGCCGAACATATTTATCGTAACTACTGTTCTATTCGAAGTTGTTTTGTAAGTTTTACTGGTAATCGATTTTGATTAGGATTTCGAAAATTGAATATATCGATGCCCAAAAAAAACGTATAATATACGAAAACATTTTAAGTATTGAATTGAAAAATAGGACATTTATTTCGGGAAAGTAATGATTATAACTTTAATATAACAATAACTTGGTAGACATGTGACTATTTCTGCATTAATTTTACAATTCCTCCTTTTAATTTGGTAACAATAAAATAGAAATCGTTTTACACTCAACATTGACAGGTAGCGTACACTCTAATTAAAGCATTAGTCATTCAAATGATTAAAGCAATTCATCAGTTAGAATTCGAAATCTTAAAAGTTAACTAAAAAACATACTTAAAATTATATATTGTATACTATATATTTAAGCTTACCGTCATCTGCACGTATGCTGAAAAAATCAACGCACAAAACAACGATGAATAATGAAAATAACTTATTAATCCTTGCCATAATGAACATTTGTAAATAATTATAAAAAATCAATAGAAATATGGTAAAATAAATAATAAAAAACAATTAAAAACTTTTTCTAATAATTGATAAATGATATAAAAGTTCTAAGAATTGGAAAATACATTTTTTGTTCGTTTGACTATTTTCACTTTTATTAAGTATTGTAACACTTATCAGAGCGTATGCTGAATGATCTATGGGTAAGATTATGCGAAAAATAGAGAAAAAAATTGAAATAGGCTTTAGTTCTTAATAAAAAAAGGTCTAATCTAATCAACCTTAATTAGTAATGATTTAGTAACTATAGCTACCATTAGCAGCGAAAAATCATTATTTGATACAATATAATCTTTACAAAGATTAGTGGTTAAATACGCGGGGTTTTGAATACATACTGTAATTACCCTTGAAAATTACCCATCGCTTTTGTAAGGGAAATTGGGCGCTAAATTAAGGTTATAATATTTTAATAACCGTTAATAATTATTATATACACATTATAATTTAATTATAAAAGTTATTCAAAATTTAATTATACCGAAATGTTCTCAATGTGTATATAGTTTGGGTTAATTACGGTTTTGTAATTTATATTTTTAAAATTAATTAACTCTTAGCTTACGGTTTACTCCTTTAAAATCTAAAATTCCCGGTATTTAAAGTGTTTTGAAATAATTATATTATTTAGATACTTATAATGTTAAATTTTTTGCTGTGATTTAATTAGATTAAATCAATAAATAAATATAAAAAGATTTTTTAAATATATTAATTATATTATAAATTCCTGAAGCTATAAATATCTTTAGTGACGTTTTCAATAGATTGCAAATATAAGTGCAAACATTGCGAATTTCACATTAATTAATAGTATTGAATCCCGGATTCCGGAGTATGATAATTATTCTATCTGATTGTCAAATATTTTGTATGCTTGTGCTTCGCTGTGTTTGCAATAAGTTCGAAATTCATGAGCAAATTTCGTTATCTTATCGATTGATATGCACTTTTGATTTTCCAATTTCCTTATTGTATACTAATCAACATCCATAGTTATTTAACTTTAATTGTTTATATTCATAATACTAAACATAATTAATGTTTATTATTCTAAAATATAAAACATTCATATTATAAACATATTATAATAAAGAGTAAAATATGGGAAATAAATTTTATCAAATGTTTTATAATTAATTATATGTGCTTATTACGTATTCATAACTAAAATTCATAACGGTTTATTGACAAATTTATCCATAATTTATAAGGAAATTATATCGAGCATTTTTTATTTCATTTTCGCTTTGATGTTTAGTTAATCTAAACCAAACCGTTCTGTACTTTAATCTAAAGCTTCCAGTGGTTCAAAATAATTTTCAATAGCATCCAAACCGAAATATCCGTTTAAGAACGGCAAATAGTAGCTAATATTTAGACATACTCTAAATGATATTTAGACATTTCGGTTTAACAGCCTCAATTTAATCAATAGTTCATTTTGTAAACTGTTATAACTCAAGTATCTTAGAAACTGAGTGCCCATGTGTGTTATGCGCCACAATGTTTAGGTCAATAATCTTATAAATACGGACTTAAAAATAGTTAATTTACTGTTATTGTCGTTAATACTTTCAAAAGAATTACTTAATTCGAACTATACTGCAACTTATCGTAGATCTTTAATTGGCTTTAAAACTTTTGATAATTCTAACGAATCTACCAATTTTTAAATATATCTAACGAATTCAATTAAATTACCTAAATTTGTACTAAAAATGAAATAAGTTTATATGGTACAAAAGTTTTCTTATTTAAAACTTACTAATCTTGTTCTATAAAAACTGGATTAATTTATTTAAAATTCTCTGAATCACTTTCATTTGTTTCTGTTCATTTCATAATAAAACAAGAACGACATATTCATAGAGAGCTCACTTTTCGTTTCATAATGCATTGTTATGTGTCAAATAAATAAGTTTCTAAGCCAAAATGGAAAAATACAAAATTCCTTAGTTAATAATAGAAATATTAGAAATCCATTTATTTTTATAAGACTGAGAACACCGCGACGGTCAGACATACAGACAGATAGACATTGTAAAATCCATAAGCTCGCCTTTTTTACAAAAAGTGAGCTAAAAAAATTTTCATATCAGAAATATTTAAGATGGTTTGATTTTTGATTTGTGGTAATTAAATTTAATGAGCTTAAATGTTTGAAACTTCTCTATATTTAGTCGTTATGTAATTATTAATTACTAATTAAATATTTTTGTTATAATCATTTATTTCAATTAATTTGTTTGTTTGTGTAGTTGTTTCGACTCTATCAAATAATTATAAAAATTTGGCATTCCTAATATTTTCTTAGCTTTTGTTGACTTAATGTTGACAATTTTGCTACGCTTTGTACACAAAGATACCCTGTGGCACAGTAATGATTAGAGAGTCAAAATAATAGCATTTATAGCATACAAAAATAGCGCTATAAATAGCATTAATAAATGATCAAAATAGCA
>JAQIXJ010003031.1:0-13902 GCA_034700185.1 Phthiracarus laevigatus
AATGAATAAGGATATCCTAAGATATCTTTAACCAAAACATAATGAATAAGGATATCCTAAGATATCTTTAACCAAAACACAATGAATAAGGATATCCTAAGATATTTTATGATATTTTTAACATTAACATTTTGGTAAAATTTGCATATCGGTTGGAAAACTTATAAACCTGAACCGATTTATAGCAATAGATTTTGCGTCGATGCTGGAAAACCGCGGATAATTCTACTAACCTTTTTGAAAATACTATTAAACTTTAAATATTTATTTTGTTTAAAAAATTTGGTTATAATAAATCTTTTCATTAACATTTATACCGATTATTTGGTGGATATAAAGAAATTTAATGCATACCATTCTAATCTAATTTTTCATTAAATTTCAATAAAAAAAAACGTATATTTAAACCGCATTCATCGCTACAAAGATAAAATAAACCGATTGCCTTACGTTTATTTCACAAATTGAACGGCAAACATCAGTTAAACCGAACTAACGGCAACACTACATACACAAACGCGCATAAGTCGTAAACCCATTTGTTAAAAGTTCTTACCGTACGTTTACAATTTTTACGATCACATAAAACCCATAATGTATTGATAATTTTCCAAAAACATTAATTATATTGAAATCTTATTAAACCATTCATTATAAGAATTTATGTACAGTAATCGTATCCGATTTAATCATTTATGCTTTTAAATTTACAGAGTATTAGTAAAAAATGTTTATAACACAAAAAATTAACAAACAAAATAAAATATTGGTAAAATTTTTGTTTTATAAAATGTGGTTAAATTACATTATCAACCGCTTTAGTTAAATAATACTTAGTATTTTCATAGGCCACAAACAACGCACCGGTGGACGGAAACGTGCGCAACAATGTAGGCGTCAAACCTTTGTACAACGCGCCCATTCCTTCGGTGCGCGCGATCCTCAACAATACAGTCAACATTCTCTCCTTACTAGACTCCACTTGTATTCTCGATTTAACCACATCGAACGGGAATATCGATGACCATAAAGCAATTCCTCCCACACCGCCAGCCACTATCGTTTTCCCTAAACCTATTTTCATTTCCAACCAATTAACTGATTTGACCAATAAGTTCAAGTATCGTATACTCACCAATGTTTTCTTCGTCGCCAGTTCTCAGCATATTTTTGGTTAATTCGTATCCACCGAAAAAGAAAAAATAGCCCGGCATTTCTCTGGCCATTGTTGAACTCAAGCCGCGAAACATTCCCGCAATGCCTTTCAAAATTATAATTTTTAGATTTTAAATAATAATCAACAAATTGGGTTCAAAACCTTCATTTTGCAAGATTTGTCGCGTTATCAGTATTGGGCCACTAATTTAAATAAATGAGGTAAAATATATAAAAACTGGTGATTATCAAATAATTATCGATTTCTCACGTGTGAGTATTATGTCCGCATTCGCGCAATGCTTGTAATTTACACTTCACTAACTCTGTCGGACATAAAGTAAACGACGAAAAAAACGCCGCTAAAAAACCTAAGGTTTGATAAAATAATGTTAGAACTCGTGTGACTTTTAAAGAATAAAATAAAAATACCAGCAAATGCATTATCAAGTGTTCCACACTTTTCTTTTCCTCTGGAATACGCAACAAACTGTTGACAGAATCCGTATGCGCAAAACAGTACCGAATTTTCGGCGATATTGGCGGCTAAAGCTGGAACCGTTCCCGCGTATAAACCATTACGCAAACCATCCTATTTATTCAAATAAATTTATTTTCAATTATATTACAATTGTATTTTGGATAATTATTATCTTAGCTATGATATACGTAATTATGCGCTTCAAAATTGGTATCTAATCATATTTGAATAGAATATGGAATTTAACAAAAACAATACTAAATATTATGATCAGACATATAGTGGAAATATTACGCATATTTTACGCATATATGTATCTATCAACCATCGAACACAGATTACGGGTGGATTGAACATAAAATCCCATTTTCTGAGATTAAAACTTGGGATTCCCTTTATTATGATAAGAGTATACTGTACAGTTGGAGAAAGTCCCAAATCCATATAAAATATGCTCTTTGCAAAGTCAATAAACAATTTTTAAGTATATTTCTCATGTATTATCATTAAATTGCATAAATAGGGTAATTGATAATTAAACGAATGGGTTAAAAATACGAAGATTAAAAAAGCGCATGTGATACCTTCGATAATAACTGTGAACGTAATAATTTTTATGATAAATTAAAAGTTGCTTAAGTTTACAACTCATCCGTAAAAAAATATAAAAACTTAGTATTCAGTAAACACCAACAAAACTAAGATAATAATCCCATTCTCATAGCATTTAAAACTTGTGATTTAATTCAAATTAATTTAAAAAACAATGGATGAAAAAATTTGTGGCCGATTAAGTTATAAAATTGGCATTTTTGTAATCAAAATGATTGAAACGTTTCGATACCTTTATAAATGTTTGCCGAAAACAAGTGAAAGCGTTAGAGTAGAGATGAGGAAATGTCTGCAGTTTCACTTTAACCGTGTCCAATGGCTGTCCAACAAACACATTCATGGATCCGCCTAAATGTATGCATCGAATTAATATAATATATTAAATGCCATTAAATACTGCTAACCAGCAGATCCAGCGATGAGGTCAACAGTTCCGATGGCGAACTGTCTTAACGTGTTCTCTGAACGCATTATTATTTCGATTACTGATTCCGTTCAATAATAATATTTGGCTTATAATAATAACAACAATAATAATGGCACTTAATTTCATGACTGATTAAACTGCGGATACTTTTCACATATCTATCGCAAACACTTATACGTACAATACTTTTCAAATTAATTTATCAGTTGCAGTATACGCGAATCACTTGAAACAACAAAGTGTGTAAACTTTGTATTTGATTTGGCAATATCGCACACGTGTATGCGTGCGAATAATAAACAACTTTGCTTACAATTTTATTTAACAGATGTCAATGGATGAACGTTTTAAAAACATTGGTATTTTAGAATGAAGTTTCACAGTTTTGCTAACAAGTTTTGGAATTTCTAGAGAAATTGTTTATTTTTTAAGTTTTAAAAATTTTTCTTTAATTTTTGGAATTGACGCGAAAAAACTCACTACGAAATGACATTGCTTTTCTATGCTTATTAAAATAATACAATATAAACTAATTTTGAAAAGTATCGACATTCTATATTCTTACAATATTCTGTATAATTACTATATTAAAAACAACTAAATAAATAAATTTCACCCAATAGATTTTAGTTAAAATTTTTAATTCATTAAAAACTTGATTAATAATAAAAAATTTTGTTTATAACATAAATCATTGCGTTAATAAAATAAAATTTATAACTTACAACCAAAAATGCTGCAATAAAAAATTAACGTTTAATGTTAGTGTAGACATGATGTTCGTTACATACATATTACATGTATATTGCAAATTACAAAAATAAATACATAAATTATCTTATATTTATTGTAACATTTCTAAACGAATATTTGGCATATTAGTTTATAGATACAAGACGTGTGTGAGATTTTTATTCGTTGAATTTTTAATACATGTTATATTAACTGCAGAAATGTATTAAAAATATTTTTAATGTTATTTACCAGTTTTTTTTGTAAAAATATTTATTAAGTAGCGTTTTGACATTTATTATCTAATTAATAATAAAATGAGCCAATATATTTAAAAATTTTGGAACTACTGTAAAATATTATATAATAAAATCGGATAATAATTAAGAGAATCGTGTCGAAAGAAATTAACGTGTTTATGCTTGGAATTATTTAATTTTTATATTAAAATTAAAAATTATTTTATTTCCATTTAAAAATTTGTGCAATTATTTGGCCGAGTTATGGATAAATTAATATAGTATACATACTGTATATGAGTATTTTAAAATTAATCTTTTTTAACTGTGGTTTAAAATTAATTTTTGCTTATCTTTTAAAATTAAAATTACAAATTATTTAAATACTGTATTTTTTTGTATTCAAAAGTTCGAAGCACCCATAAAAAATTTTCTTTTTGAAAAATACTTTCTAATATTTAATTTATTCGTAAAATTTATATTAATGACTTAAAAAAATAAAAGTTCCAATATAACTAAATTTCCAAATTTTAATCAGAAGTTAAGTTTTTTTATTTAAAAAACTTTAATTTATTATAAAATGTTTTTCCATAAAATTTAGGTTTCCAAAGATAAAATGTGATTTAAGACTTTAGCATGTTTACCTAATTCTGTGCTATTATGACATTATCTTTTTTCAATGATTTTTTGAATTAAATTATATTTAGAAATTTTCAAAAATCAATATCGGAAATTTTAAAAATACTTCAAACAACGTTTTTTAAAAACAAATCTTTAATAGTCATTGATCTAAACACCTGAAAAAAGGAATAACATCATTCAATTGTGTTTAATTTTGAGTCCCATTTAAATCCCAGCCTTAACTCTTTAACTCTTAATTTCTAATGAATTGAGTCATAAATTATTTAAATTATTGTTATATCGCTTAAATTTCAATTTTATAATTTCAATATTGAAAAATTCACATTTTAAACTAAACGTTATTTTAAATAGAAAGTAATAATTATCGAAATGTTAGTTCGGAATGCTGTTTGGGACCATAATTTTTATTTTGGGTATCAATTTAATTGATGTTCATTTTTACTATGATTTAATAATCAACAATAATTATAGGCATAACGCTAATTCATAGATAAACTGGTTGTAAGAATAATTTTTTCTTGGGTCTATTTTGTGCTAATTTTTTAAAAAACGTAAAAGATTAAAATTGGCTCAATTATTAAAATATTTCAAAGTTTTCAATGTATGTTAATTATAAAAAATATGAAAAATGCATGAAGGATGAAAAAATCGACGGATGGGTATTGTAAAATGTGATAAAAAATTAATTATTAAATACATATAAAAAATATATATAATAATTGAATTTACTATGTTATAACTACTGTAAATAACAAAAAAATTTTATTATTAAGACAATCCCGCAACAAAAACGTTTCTCTGATAAAGACTAAAAACTAAAAAATCTTATGCAACAGCATATGGCGAACAATATCCATAACTTCGTAAAACTGCCATAAAATTATAATACTGTGTCTCCACTTCCAAAGCAGTTGGAAGTTCGTTGACACCCGCGTCCAGAGCGAATCTCTCCGTCTGTCTCTGTCCGTTGGCAGTTGAGTTATAAGGTAGAGCTAATGGTATTGGTTGGCACTGATTTGCTTTTGGACATTCACCCACATCGGGTAATTCGTAGTCAAAAACCGATGCCACACCAGCAGCGGTTTTCGGGTAATAAAACGCGAATAATTCCGGAGGTAATGTTTGAGCTAATCTCTGTATAGCGACTGGAACTTGTGGCTGATAGCCGCGAACCAAGTTATTGATATCCTCGACAATTCTGTCGTGAACATAGCACATCTCTCCATAACCCATTTGCCACACTTCTCTGATCGGCACGTTAAACGCAGTCAATAGGTCCTCATTGAAGTTTGCCGGTAATATTAGTCCAGTTCGGACATCTAATCGCGTCTCTAAGTCGTATGTGTCTGGAAGTAAATGGCTGTCGTCTGATAATTGCCATTTTAAAAATACAAAATCGGCTAAATATTCGTGGAAAGGATAAAATGCTGGGCTATAATCAAAAAGGAAAAAGTTATAAAAAGTTATTTTAAATTAATGGCTATGAAAATTGTTGCAAAAATACATTGTACTATCATATTGTCGTTAATGTTTTTAATGTAATTGCAAAAAAAAATTTTTGGTTATTGCGCATATTTAATGCACAAAGAAAAATTTTAGTATTTTGGTAATTTATAAAATACATACAGTTAATAATCGATTTTATCTCCCGTAAAAAATATTTTAAAAACATTTTAAAAAGTTTTATTTTATTTTTACTTAAAATGTATTTTAAATTTTGCAGTATAAAGAAATAGATTCACAAAAGCATAATTAATATGTTTAAAAAAATTGTCAGCTCTTATCTAAACACATTTCACGTTACCATTATTTTCTTTATTAGTGCGCTTTCATTTTAATTGTTTTCAGCCAATTTCTAAACAAATTTTATTTTTTCTCGGAAATATAAAAAGATTTTTATCAGTCTTCCGGGTGGTATGATATTGCCATTTAATAATAATTTTTTCCGGGGATTAAGAGATTATTGCGATATTAATTGACAACACAAAAGATTAATAGTGTCTTCGGGAAGTTTATACTATAGTCATAGTATATTATTTTTTTACAACAATTAAATATACAAAACAGTCTTTAATCTTTTTAATATCCTAAGGCAAAAAAGTATACGAAAAACAACAAAAATCGTGTTTCCCAAATAAAATCAATTTTGTTTGTTTTTTTCGGTTTCTATAAAAATCTTTTTATATGTCATACGAACCGAAAATAAGTGCTCAATTAGTAAGATCAGGTTTTAATAGAAACGTGAGTTTGTTGCGCAATGTGACACTAACTTCTCTGGATATCAAAAAACTATTAATTACGAAATAACGCAAATGAAACAGAAGTGAGCCGACTAAAGAAAAAATTAGTGAGATAAACTTTTTATGTAATTATGTCACGTTAGAAACTCTCCCAAACGGACAGTTTAGGACTTAGGCGTGGGATTTACCGTAGCTTAACCTTTCCGTTTAGTATTTAATTTTTTAAAGGTTAGGTGTTTTCAGTTAACCAAAACGTGTTTTTATTGGTAATGAAAAAATTTGTTTGAGTTGTAAAATTTTATTTAACTTACGAGTTAGAGTTTGTTAAAAAAACAAAACATCAAAAAACAAAAATATAACACATTTTCAAGATAAGCGAGAATAATGAATAAATAATATAATGGGCAGTTTGCTTAGTAAAGGCTTATTCAAGTTTGATTCATGGACAATGAAAAAAAAACTAGTGTGACTTTGGCTTTTAATTCAACTTTCTATTTTGATGAATCACACGCACATCAAAAATAATATAATTGAGTGAAATCTAATAAAAGAAAATCGGTTCAGAAACCGCCCAATAATTATCGCCGCTGTAACTCATGTTCGAAAAGCTTTTTTATCCGCTTATTTAATATATTTAATCAGAACTTCAAATACTATCTGTTAGAACATAGAAATTAGTTCGAAAGAAAAAGAAGAAAACGAAATTTCTGATATTCGGGTCAAAAAGAAGAAAAATCAAACTGAGGTCTTTTACATACCAAGGCTGATGCGAGAAAAAGAAGAAAACAAGCAAAATAAGAGCTTAAGGATTTTCATGTGTATCGTAAACAGATTTTAATGATACATTTACGTACACTTTTCTGAAGCGTTGTATAATTTTTTAATCTATTTTTTAAGAATGTGTTGCTTAAGAGCACTTATAATTTCTTCTATACTTAATTAGCACTAATTTTGATTTCAATGAAAATAATGCTTTAATAGTTCCTAATAAATAAATTTTTTAATAATCATAAAGAAGCAAAAAATAATGCTTTAATTAATGCTTCGTGGCATTTTTTAAGGGTTGAATTTATCAAGTATTTATTATTCTTTATAATATTACTTTCTATCTGAAAAATAACTAAAACAAAAATAAAGCATTAGTTAACCGAAAAGAGCAGAAAGAAAAGATTTTACTAAAAGATATATTTAAATTTTTTAATTATTCTTTGCAATTAAATATGTAAAATTATGGACAACAACTGCTGTTCGTGCTGTTTGCTCCAAAACACAATTATATATAGTGAATATAGGCGTAGCATTATTAATGATATTTGAGTAAAAAATTTAAACTTTTTTCGTTTATTTTGTTAAATAATAATTAACGATTAATCAATACGTACTCATTATTAGCGATTTGAATGCTGTAATCGCCATAATAGCCACCGATGGACAAGTGAGCTTTGAAATGTTCGGTGAAACCGAGAAAAGTTGTAAATTGAGTGTAGTTTTGAGATTGTTGAAAAATAGATGTTAACCATTCTGGTGGTTCCCAACTTGGACTGCCTCCTCTGTCGTTCCATTGTCTGCGAATGCAGTGAGGAGTACGGTATTTCACCTGTTGATAAGCGAAAGCGCCGTCAGGTATACAAAAATCGTTTTTCACGTTTCCAGCGGTGCCGAACCACTTCCAAAATATACTCTTCTCTGGTGCTGCGAATTCGCTAATCCAGTCCTTTAAAACATTTTATTTTAATAATATTTGCCGTAAAACAAAATTCTTTAATAAAAATTACAAATTTAAATTCGTCATACTATTTTATATTAGGACCTAAAAATCACTAGGAATGCTGTATACTCTTTTCCCGCAAATATTATGCAATCATCACAAGTTAAAATGTATTCGGATATGAAAGAAATTCGTTTAAATTAGGAGACAGCAAATATTTGTGGATAATTTTTGATTTGACATATAAGTTTGAGATTTTGCAAACAAATTTAGAAAAACAGTCTATCTTCCAAAAATCTATTCAGTTATTGTTCTACTGGACAGTGCCGATAATATTTTAGAAAAGTAAGTTTATAAAATATTTTTCTTACGAGTTAGCTCTAATTATAAATATAAATCTAGTATAAAAAATTTATTAAAATTAAAATCACATATTACTAATTTATAATCATTTGAGTCAGAGTCTGAAATAAATAAACATTAATCGATAAAAAATTAATTAAACCAAATATGATATTTTATAGTTAAACGGATTAAAATTTTACATTATCGCAGGTCAGGCAAAAAAGATATATTAAAGTGATTTCCTGTCTCTGTGCAAAAAATAAATAAAATTGAAAAACTTTCAGTTTTTATTTGTTTTTTAGTGTAAGTATTATATCAAAGTTGTTACACAGTGTCCAATTAAAACTTTTGTTTAAATATGGTCAATGAATATTGTTTCACGTAAAAAAATTTAATTAAAAAAAGTTTCTTAAGTAGTCTTAATGAGCGTAAAGCATGAGCATTCGAGGTATTATTTTTTGCTGTTGATTTCGTTATTAAACTTATTTGTAAATGTTAATTTCCTTATATATATAAATATATATATTATCATTATTTAAAAAAGTCACACAATTAGTTAAAATGAGCATTAATGCCATTGAAAATATTTAATTCTTTTTTTTGTTAGCCTAACATAATTTCAAGCATTTGTATCAAAAGGGTGGAGGAATTAACGGGCAAAATATAAATTAATAGCTTTAGCACATAAGAGGTATAATCAATAATTTTAACAAGTTATGATCGAGAGCTGTTCCCTTGAAGAAGAATTTTATTTCGAAAAATAAAAACAAAAATCTAATAAAAAATTTTATAAGTATAGAATTCATTGATTTTATTACCCAATTTTTGCGATTTCAGTTTAGATAAATGTTTACGAATAGATAGGGTAAGAATAGTTTTAATAGATATTTGTTATTTTAATAACTCTAAATTTGCGTTTAATATACACCCTCAGGAAATTAATATTTAAACATTAAAGAGATAAATACCGTGTAAATAAAACAAAAAAAAACAAAAAAAAACAAATAAAAAAACTGATCAGAAAAACACAAACAAAATAATTTCACTAATTATACCTTAAGTTTAGTTCGAAAAAATTTTGCACTTAAATTTAAATTTAACTTTTATGGTAATTTATTTGCAACGAATTATCGTCAGCTCACATTACACATTTAGCTTAATTAAATGGTTTATTTATCAATATATTGGTAAATATAAAAAAGATATGGCAAGACTAACTTATTTAGGTTAATTTATAACCACTAAAATAAATTTATAGTGATCTAAATGTATCGCATTACAATAACTACTGTTTATTGTATTTGTATAAATGATTGCTAATTATAAAGAATGATTGGTGATAATTTATGGCTGTGGCTTATAATAATTGTTAATCTATTTAGTAATAGTACTAGATTTTTTTTGTGAATTAAGAAAATGAATTAGCGTAAAGTAAAAAATTTAAAAAAAACATTAGCCCCATCCCTTGTCGATCTGGAAGAGGTTTTTTCTATTTTCAACGTTTTCATTATTGTAAAATCTTATAAGATTTTTCTATTAATTTCATTTAACATAATTTATAAAATGTTGTGCCGTTAATTATTTATTTAAACTTTTTATATTGCATAACTTTGTGCAAATATTAATTATACATAATAATAGCTAACTATTGAAATGAATTCTAATTAAGGCAAAATTTTTGACATTATTATTGTCTATATTGCATTCTAGTTATAATTTCTAGTTAATAATTATTTGGTATTTGATTTATTTGGAATTTTATAGTTTAATTTAAATCATATAAAAAACAAGAACGAACAGGTCATATTATCTGACTTTGCAAAGTAAAGTTTAGTTAGTATATGGTCGATTGCTCCCATTGTTTTATATTATTTTTTAAGAAAGTTCTACTATTTAAGTTATAATGCATATAAAACGGCATGTGCCACTATATTTTTGAATAACTAATTTATATTTGTCATATGAAAATTCAGTTAAAACGGCAAAAACGGAACATTCCGCTCTTTTATACATATTTAATTCATATCGGAGTATATATTGAACTTCAATAAAACGACATAGGGCACAGAAATCCAGATCAAAATAGATTATTACCACTATAAACGGCATATACCACTCGAATTTTGTACATTTTAATCGGAATATTGACAATTTTAACCCGATTTTTTCGCATACTGACCAAAAAATTTCTTTAATTTCTGTAAATGCTTTTTGACCTGATTTTTGCAAATTTTAACTCTATTTTGGCCATTTAGACCTTAAAATCCATTTATTATTATAAGAAATCGGTGAAATTCCTTTATTAATACAAAAAGTCCACGGATGGATAGACAAAAGCACAAATCGTAAACGTACGGACGGACTGATTACCCAAATCCATATTTCTAAATAGATATAGGCAGTCAGATAAAAAATGCTAATTTAACTAATAAATTACTTTCACGGATGAAACAATTAAATATTTACTACTCGGATAACTAACTTTTTAATTAAGGCATTTATATTTATTACAAAAAATATTATATTGAAAAAAATAACTTTTATTATTTATTTAAGAAAATAAATCACTCTCACGCAAATTATTAAATGTTAAACTTTTCTTTGCGAAAATCCAGTCTATGCACTTATGAATTCGCGTGAATGGCTTATTCAAATAGTGATTTAGCTTTTTAGTATTATATGACTAGACCTTCTAAATTTGATAAATTCTAACAAAGAATAGAGGAATTAACAAAATGATTTATACGCAAAAATTTTTTGTATGGAAATCATGTGTTTAATTTGGGCACATTATCACATTACATTAGTACAGCTAATGGTAAAATTAAATTTATTGTCGAACAAAATCTTGTGGTAAAACTAAAGTGCTATAAAAAATAAATTTTATTTATTATCCATAAATTAATTTATTATAGAATAATATATCTGTTTAAAACTAAAAAAATTTCAGAGCTATGCAAATAAATCTAAATTTAATAAAAAAAACAAGAACGACACATTCATAGAGCTCACTTTTTCTTATGTTAACCAATACTAAGTGTATTTCGCAAATGTATATGTTTATAAGTCAAAACTTATATTAAACTAAGAAATCTGAGTAATCCATAAATTAATCTCAGACTGCGGACAGGAGGACAGACGGACGGACGGACGGACATTCTCAAATCCATAAGCTCGCCTTTGTCTACACAAAGTGAGCTAAAAATTAAGAAATAAAATGTTTTTTATTCACTCGAATCAGGTTTTAATACTAGTGATAATAAAAGAAGGGATTCTAAATTGACGTTTGCATTGTGAGATATGATAAAGATGATGATGATGTTTCTTTTGTATTAAAAACTACTCTTATTCAGTTTATTACTTGACTTGAAGTATTTCGTATCATTAAAAAGTTTTGTTGCTTAACTATACAACATTAGCACGATTTCTTCTATAAAAACTTCTCTTCAACTGCAACAGAGCTCTTAGTAATTGTAAATTTTTTAGGCCGCCTATAAGCGGATACACGAGAACAGGGTGGCACATTTTTCGCAATTAACTAAAAGGCTAAGCAAATTTGGAAAATTGCGTACGAAATTTGCGCAATTTTTGAAAAATACTATTTCGATAAAATTAGTTAATTTTATTATTAATAATGTCATTGATAGAGGCAAAAAATTCAGAACTAAATACAGGGTATATTCAAGGAGGAAAAAAGAGAAGTGTTTAAAAATCAGTATTAATCAAGAAAATGAAAATTTTTGATCAACTTTTTCGAAAAATCTACGCTTATTTGAAATGTTTTCTAGATGGCAATAAGTACTATTTTTCGCAATTTACTCATAAATAGTAAATTGCTCCGCAATTTTCTCACACAATATGCGACGCAAATTGCTTTGTGCAACCCTGCACGAGAATGTATAATAATGCAAAAGTTAAACTGTCAAATATAATGAGACAAATTTTCATTATAATTTAAAAAATTACACATAAAATTTTTAATTTTTTCAGAAATTTTTTAAACAAGAATGCGTTTATTTTAGCATGAGGACTATTTATCAATATTTAAGCATTTGCTTATGTTATGATTTTATAATTTGATATCAGAATCAAAATTTTTTTTTGTTTTTTGAGATAAAATATATCATTATTTAGACACCGATTTTGAAAAACAAATCAAATTTTATCAAACAGCTAGTATACAGATATGTACATTAAGTTTAGAATATGGATTAGGAAACGTCTGTCTGGTTGTTTGTTTTTTTAGGCTAATATTATTTTTTATTCATTGCTCCGTGAACTTCTTTTTGAATATCATCACATTTTGTAGTTTTTTTTGTTTTTTGTGTTTACACAAATAAAAATCCATTTGTCAAACATGAACGTAACGCCGCTCATAATTGCTTTATTATCGCGTATCAATCAGTCGCTGTTAGCATTCGGTTGCAGTAATAATAATCCGAATAATTCCGTCGCGAATATCTCTATTATCGGAATATCGCAAAGATGTTAACATCAAATAATTATTTATACGTGATTGACGAATTCCCGATCGATCACAATAACATAGAACATCACATTGAGTACAGCTTTGTTTGCATTAAGTTTACCTCTGGTGAACTGAAATACTCGTCGTTCGATATAACCACTTATTTGATATACGAAACAATTAATTGGTCACCGGTTAAGTCGCTAAAAAGCGATTTTATTCTTTTGCGATCGCGGATCGATTACAACCGTAAGATTGACAGCATCTTACATACGAACACAAACGCGGAACTTTATTTCATTCAAGGCGAATACTATGCAGGAATCGAGTGGGGAGAGCGGTGTCCGCAAACCAAAGTTGATATAACGGTTCATGAAAAACGATTGCTGTCTGAATTGAACGTATTCGGAATAATAGACGCCGCTTATTATAATTTTACGGACGAAACGCATCACGTGTTGTTTATGTTTCAATATGATAGCAAGCAGTTCTATAAAGTTGAGATCGATCGGGGAAAGTCTGGCAACTGATTTTTAGTTTCGCTAAACACTACGAAACATCCAATTTCGTCGCATTTTATATTGTCGAATGTTTGCGCGCTCGACAGTGCGTACAATTTGTCGCATTTGTTGGCGGAAACGTCGATAAACAACGGTTCAAGTAGTGATTGAAAATTTAGCTCCATTAACGCGGAACGTTAATGAAATTTGAAAATAGCACCGGTAATGGAACGTTAGTGGAATAAAGAAAATTGTATCGTCCGTTAGTGGAACATAAACCAATTTTTTGTGACCGTTAATGGAACGTTAGTGAGTTTTTAGTCAGATTTTCAAAAAAAATTAATAAGTATTGT
>JAQIXJ010003032.1:0-13900 GCA_034700185.1 Phthiracarus laevigatus
GGAATGGCAGTAAAAATTTTGAGGGCGGTAATGGAACGGTAGTGGAATGGGAAAATTAAATATTTTCAATCACTAATTTGCACATAAACTGATATAATATCTATAATCTGTAAATTTCAAAACATGGAAACAAACATAAGGTAAATAATTAAAATAAAACTTTTATTTTAAATTGATACGGTTTGAGCTAGTCTTATTGGTAATATTTTATTTATGTATCTAATTTACGCTGCATACTTTACCCCCAGTATTAAAACAAAAAATTTTAAACATCAAATAATTAAGTCAGAGTTTTCACTGAAGTCTTTTGTACAACAATTGAATAAAACTTGATTCTCACTTCTTAATGTACGCAATCATCTGTTTTTAGGCCATGTTCAGTATCATACGCTAGATACAGGCTTGAGATCAATAGAAAAGCACAAAAATATAGACAATGAAAGCCAAATACATTGATATCATAAGTAAGATTAAAATTTTGCTTAACATTATAATAATATTGCTTAGAAAAAATTGCAATTTTATTTACAGTAATAATAGAACTATTGGCTGTATTGTTGGCCTACAAACAAAATCGTTTACAAATTTGGCTATAGAAAATTTTGTATTATAGTTTTGAATATTTTGGCAAATTAAAACTTTCGTATTTGACATTTTTGAAAACATAAACCTAGATCAATAATGTTTAACTCAATTCCCGAACACGAAAAAGCTACTTATTATATCGGGCTTAAAAATTAATATAGTAAAGGGGCTAATTAAGGATTTCGCATAAAGTAATGTAATGTAAAATTGTAGCTTAGTGTTAAGCTTTTATCGCTGAAATACACGAAACTAGATTTATGCGCTAAAATTAATATGAGGGTGTATTCAGCTCAAAAATCTCTAGGATACCATGATAAACACAAATTACATGATTAAACTTCGAATTCGGAATACAACCTAATATTTATTATATCTTAAGTTTTTTTTATAAAACAGCAATATATTTGACATAATTGATATTCATCTGTACAAAATTGGTTTATCTTTTGTTGGTAAAACTCGTTATCATAAACGGCCATTTTATTGTAGTCCACTGTTCATTATTATTCTCAATACGTTGAAAATATTTCGCTGCATCGTTTCACTATTATTACCTGAGAAATATAACAACAGTAAAATAAATGTTAGCCTTGGCGATTGGGCTTATTTTATAAATGCAAAAGTGCAAGTAAATATCAGTATCTTACATTTCTGGCTAATGGCGATCCTCTCTCATTCTCTCCGATACAACGTCTATCGCAGAAATGTAAAAATATCCGAATATCCGAACACATTAAATTCGTCGCAAATAAATAGGCTGAAAAAACACGCGGAAATATTGTTTAGCGCGCTTCGAGTTGTACTCATAATGCTTGGATTCGCAACGTTCTTCATCTCATTTATACCTCTATCTTTTAATTCATCTCTAAATGAATTGCTTACCTTTGGCCTATTTTGGAGTATAGTTTTTGGCTATACCGGCCATTTTTGCTTAGGTTTTTCGATTTTGCATATCGCATATTTTTACGTGCTATGCTTTTATCTCACGCTAAAAGTGAAAAATATTAATAAAAAATTTGATGAACTCCTAAGCGCTCGACGGATTAATACCGACAATATGTGTCGCTTACTTTTTTCGTTTAATCTATTATTCCAGGAAATTAACGAATATAACAGTACTTATTGGCGAAAATAATTGTTCATGTTTTTTACGCTAATGCTAACCGTTGTGAATACCGTATTTTTTGGGGCAATTTTCGGTCAAATGAATATCACTGTCCGCGTATTACTGCTTTGTATGGTAGTTATGGGCACAATAGAGATATTAACTGTTGTAAACATGGCCTCATCTATCACTTATCAGTTAAGCAAAACATACAAGATATTGAATAGCCTCGTATTGCTTACAGTTTCGCATAAAAAACGGGTTCCAAAGTTAAAGATTAAAGTATAAAATTAGTATTTCAACCGATTAAAATTATGTTACGTTTTTCTTTATTTAAATATAATTATTTTTTCCAATAATGTAATTCTCTTTTCTAAGATGTTGTCACTTATACAACGAATCGCTAAAAAACGGATAGGATTTTCTTGTTGGAAATTATTTATAGTTGACTCATTTAGATCTTATGAAGTAATATCAACTGTTAAACTTAACTTGTTTTAATTAATTAATTCTTTCGTTTACTAGATTTTAGCTGCGATGACATGCTATTTCCTTAAAATTGTTGATATGTCTTTTCAATCGAAAATAGGTTGAAATGATCGATAAAATTTCCACTTTACTATACATCAAAGCATTTTTAATAAATCGAAATTAATTTAAGTGTTGAACCGATGTATTTATTATTTAAAGCATAATTTATTAATACAAACATCAATGCATTACTAATTTAAGATAAGATTACGTAAAACAAATTTTTTTAAAAAATTAATTAAATATTATAAATCTTATGAAATTATTTAAAACTAAAGTAAAATTTACAACTCAACTTGAACTTTGACCTTTGCCTGAGTCGGTGACGCAGAAACCTTAGCAGTCACTATGGGAGCACTCCTCACAGTGACAATAGCTGCGACTGATGTCAACGTCTCTCGCTTCTGATCACCGGTCACTTCGCAAACCCACTCTCCATCATCCCTAAAAGCCACAGCACCGGTAACAACTAAACTGCAATCTCCGTTCTGGTTATCGCCTCTCCACGCGTAGTGTGGCGTATGTCGCGCTAAGTTGAATCCAATATTCTGTCCGTCGTGCAACCATAAGCAGTCTCCCACTTGATTCTGTACCGTACATTCGAGAACAAAGTTGCCATTCGGTTCAACCGTTACATCTTGCGGTTCGCTAATGAACAGTTGAAGGCCATCGTTAGCGATAGCTGGCAGAGGTTTTACCGTGTTGTTGATCACACTCGTGATCCATTCTCGCAGAAGCAAAATGTTTACGTCGTCCGCTTGTTTGTCTGCGGTGGTATTGATTAACACCGAGTTGAACCATATCGACTGATTACCGGTGGCATTAATGGCGCCGAAATACACGGGCAGTCCTGGTGGAAAACCATAATGCCGTTCGAGCTGATCCATCATCACGTAAATGGTTGGAAAAACTTGCGGATCGACCCAAAGTATTTCGACATTGTCCAGAGTGATCGGTGGCGTGGCTGGTGTTGGAGGCGTTACCGGTTGAGCGGTAAGCGATGCAGGCTTTTGCGCGTTTGGTTTCGGGTTCAATAGTTTCTCGTTTTCGCGCGTTATATTTCGTATCGCTTTGACAATTAAGTGGTGAAAGTAACCGCCTATAGCCGAAGATAGTTCACCGATCGCCAAAAATGTGGTTTTGTTTGGGTTTTGGAGCTGCGGGTCGAACATGTTGTGTTCGTTAAGGTGTTTAAAAACCACGCCACTGTTTGCGCCGATAAACGCGTCAATGTCCGCAACTGTGGCCGGATTTACCGGCAATGGTATCGATAACTTTTCGTATGGCTTTACCAAATTTATTTGACCAACCGTTGTCAGTTTCAAATGCTTCCCAACCTAATTTTTTTGAAAATCTTTAATCATTTTGATAAAAAATTAAAAAACTTACAGCGCGATCCAAAACTAGATAAAATGGTACGGCAGGACTGTATTTCTGAGCAGCGGTTTCGTAAGCGGCCAGATCTGGTGTTGCGGCCATAAATAGGCCAACAAGTTTAGGGCCGGCAACTAAATCGAAAGCCACTTTATCCAGTTTTCCTGTAATAAGTTTGACGGAACTCGAACCAAGCTTAAGGATAAACGAAAGCAATGCGCTCGGATCTCGTCGTCCATAGTAGACGAATCGTTTCCCATTAAAATACACGACTATGTCGCCGACATTACCGATCAATTGCTGAGTGGTGTCCGCGATAGCATTACCGGCCACTGATAGCTCGCAAACTGTCACGTTTCGCCTTTCCAACAGTTGCGCCGCCGTTTCGGCGAAGTTATCGCGACATAATTTCTGTTCGACCGCATCCACCAGTGTTGAGGTGTCTTTGATAATTAGCGCCAAACCATTATTGTGTGTGGCGATGTAATCGCTAACGTCGAGCGCCGTTAACTGACAAACGCGCGAAACGCGATCGTGTTGTGGTAGACTTAAAAATTTTAATAAGTCAGTGGAGTTTGCGATTATTGGCAAAATCGATAGAACGAGTAATATGTATTCGCGCATTGTTGCCTATCGTAACAAAAATTATAGCAAAATTGAAATTTTTTGTTATCGCAAGTAATTTAATTAATTGAATATTAATACAAAAAAAAGAAATACACTTTCGATTAACAGTAATAAAAAAAACCACAACTCTTATTATCTTATATATGGCTTTAAAACTGACGTGTTATTAATACGGTTTTAGCCAATTATGAATCAGTAGTTTAGTTTATAATAGTTGAAAGGTTTTGTTTGTTTTATCGCTTCCTAATAGTAAACAGTTTTTTTTCTTAACGATGGGTTTTTGTCGCATCAAAAAATGTATTATTTTATCGCGTCAACCATTTAACAATAACAAAACTATGATTCTCTTCTAAACGTGCGATAATAATGATAATAAAAATCGTTACGCGATAAACAGTTACTGATTTTTGCAAATAACTTTACACTTATGATACTATAACACTATAATTAACGGCAACTGATAGCAGAGCTCTTGAAAGTTTTGAGTGATAACGCAGTTATAGTTTAGTTCACGTAAACCTTAATAGACAATATCGTATGAGTCAAATTTTATGTTATTATGCGTAAGACTATGAATCGAGATTTAGTCCGCAAAATGTTTTAACTAATAGTTAATTTATTTTGTTTACAGCTATATTCTATTAACTCATCGAAATGAACTTTTTTCCATTGTTTTTTTTATTAAATGTCAACGATTTTGAGGGAAGTTGAATAAAGGAAAAGGAAAATACATATCGTTTTGCTTCAAACTGTTTTATTAATTATCTATGCAATTGTAATAAATATGTAAAAATATTTCACATATTCGTTCGGTTACAAAATGCGTCACGAAATAAAAGCCAAACAATGTACTGTTACACGAATGGTTATTATAAAGTTCTTAGTACTCTACGATTAGTAAATTAACATTATTTTTCGGACGTTCTCTGCGACACTAAAATGTTTTCAGTATTTATGTTTAACTAATCGGGTTAAATTATAGCCTGTTTAGCCTAATGTATTACAGGTAGAACGATATGTGTAAGTTGTGTAAGAAAACAATAATAATAAAATCAATACAAAATTTAAAATTAATAAATTGTTTAGAATAGTTTATACTAAAATTACGAAAAAATGCACAATTGTTTTATACTTTAGAAATTGAGTATGACTTTTTATTTTTTATGATCGATAGAAAATAGTAAAATTATAAATACAACAAATCTAAGTTAGTTATTCTTTATTATTAAGTTATAAGCGCACGTAAGCCAGAAAAAATAAGTGGCTATAAAATTGCGACCAAAAGCTAAAAAATTGAAGATAATCTATTTTTTTGAACTATTAAAAGGTTTTTAATGGGTCTATCAGTTGGATGATCTGGCATTATAGCACGTACACTTACGTCGTTAGCAAACAGTTAATAGCAAACTGTCATCGCGATCATGGAACGAGTGATATGCTCGTCAACTAGATTGGCAAGCAAAGTGTCAGTTTGATTTGTAAGTGTTTCAATGGATTTAAAGCAAGACAACTTTTTCAAACAATCTATGTTATCGTTTTCACCCTATAGTATTTTAATTTCTTGGGGCTTGAAACTGGTCTCTCCAGAGCTTCCAAATTATCTTAACTTTTGAGATCATTGAAATCCAATTTTTTGGGGACTTAATTCATCGCGCAAGCGCTGTTTTTGTGACCAATTAACTGGCCAATAATCTTATTAAATTAGACCTTTTATTTAATAGACGTTTCTATTATTATTGGGTAACAATTATAAATATGGACCTATTTTTGGCCGCTATCCCTCCCCTTTCTCACTCACTCTTTCAGTTTTAGCTCTTTTATTTTTCTCGTATCAACCATAAATGAAAATGGGTTAAATAAATTTTTAAATACGGGTTACATTCTTTGCTTTCTGTGCATCTTATTGGCGTGTTTCGGCAAAAATAAAATCTATTATTTTCTATGGTATGCGTTATTTGACTTTGACGGCAATAAAAACAAAATTTTATTTCACTTTTGCATGCAAATATTTTTTTCTCACCCGAAAAGCTTCTGCAAACAAACAAAAAACTAAATTACAATAGTTATTACGCGTAAGTACAGGTTATAGCTCGTTAAATAAATAGAAAGTTTATGGCGTACTGGTAGTTAAATCTCCGGTTATTATTAATATTCCGCTAATAATAATCGGTAAATCAAAATACCAGACAAATTGGATTTTTTTCTTTGTAAACTGGAAACACAATAAGAAGCGAAAAATGAACAAAATTGAGAGCGTCTGTTTCGAAAGCCGATGTTTTAGCAGAGAATGCAAACAAGTAGAATGCGTGACAAAATTATAAATTAAGTCACTGTTCGGTTCATGCTGTTTCAAAGCAAATGATTATAAAACAAAGTTACACATACATACACACACAAACACAGAAAAAAAACCGAAAATCATAATAATTTCTCTCCCAAAAAAACAAAGATCACCGACCAGTCACTGATCTCATAAAAGCCAACAAAAAAGAACTGCTCGAAAAATAGAAGACCTATGAGAGAGATAGATAGCTGTGCGGCATCTCAGGTGACCTTCACCAGTGATAATGACCCGATGGTATGTTGACATCCTATCCGACACTTGACTCCCAGTGAGAGTCCGTTTCTCAAGAAAACAAGTTCGAAAGACTTTCGCTTTCCTTTTTTTCGTTTTATTTGTTTTTTTATTTTATTAATCGTGTATTTTCTAGCGTATAGATACGAGAATCTTATGTACTGAAAAGCTTCTATATTCTCGCAAGTAAATGCGTTTTATGTTTCATGCACGCACACTATGTCAATAATATTGGCTAATATCGTAGCCGGGTCTGCAGCAACAAAAAGAAATAGTTTTCCAAAAAACGATTAACGTATAAAAAGACATGAGCCAACTATGGCTTATAGTTTAGTGTGCGGCAAAAGTTGAACGACTAGTTTGTTTTTTTGCTATTCAAATTTTTTGGTTTTTATCTCTCTCGATCTCTCGTTCTCTCCCACATTTCTCCTATGTCTGTGGTGTACGCGATTGTTTTAGCATCTGTTGAAACGAAAGCTCTACATGCGCTAAAACCGGCGATTAATGTTACGCGATTTACGCAAATTGTTCGGCTAATAATTAATAGTGATGTGTTATCAAAAATGTTAAGTTAAGATTAGATTTTAATAGCTAAATAGAAAAGTTTAATCTTTTTAGAAAAAGTTTTTTTTGGTACCAAAAAATTCATTTCATAATTCAAATGCTTTATTCACGTTCAATGATGAAGTTATTATCGAAAGGTAGGATGAAATCAGGTTATATTTTGTGATTTAAATACTTTATTTGTCCCAAACTTTTTTATTAGTGATCTTTACATTCATTACTCTGATCGTTGCCATAAAACAATTAAATTGTTTCTTCTTCACGCCGCCATCAACGCAATCAGCACAATGTCCGCCCGCACACCTATTTCATCCATGCGAGTGTTACCTACACGCGGAATCCATGAAAATCATTCGCTGCGGCGGTGACACGATCTATGAGCTCAGTTTAGTTTTCGAGTCACTGTCGCATCACTTGCTGGGAAGCGAAGAGAAACACTTTCACATGTTTTACTTAAACAACACCGCTATAGAAGTGCTCGGAAATGTGTTTCTAGACATTACTTTCGATTATATCTGTAATTATGATTTATTATATAATATTGTTGGTTTTATTTTTGAGCTATTTTTCAAAATGATTGAAAAAATAATCATACTTTTTTCTAAAAAAAGTAAAAAATATTTATTCAAATAACTGATCGTTTTATATGCAGTCAAAACTGAAAAATATTCTTTTTAGACTCGGAATAATTTTTCATGGATACAGACTATTTAACGTCGAGTATTTTAAAAATTAAAAAAAAAGAATTAGTTAAAAAATAACGATCCAGTAACTGATAAATTTAAGTCTTTAGGGTGAAATAGATTTTTTTCAGCTTAACCTTCATTAAATAAACTAGGAATCTAGACATTCGGCAGACCATTAACAAGCTGTCATCAATCATACTCTAGTGAGGTGTCAAAAATAATCAAAAATAGTTTTTTATTATTTTAAATTCAAGTTTCCCAAAAACGAAAACTTGCATTCATTTTATCCCATTATATTTATAATATAATACTAGATGTGGCAAATCTATATGATCATTCAATTAACGATTGACGCTTAACACAAAAAATCAAATTATAGTCCTATCGTGGAAAAACGAATATCATTTACCCCTTCCTATTCCTCCTCAATATTAAAAGCATGCCATATAATTATCTCCTTTCAATTCACACCGCAATAGACTTTGATGGCGCAAATAACTTGCAAGCGATACACGCAAACGCTTTCGATATAACCGGACCGTATGTCAAAGAACTGCGAGCATTCGGCACGAAACTCAAACAATCATCACTGGAAGAGTTTCTGCAAGGCTTGTCTAACTTACAACACCTGACGGTGTCGAATGTAGGCCAATGTCCACCCGAAGAGCTGCTAAAACCATGCAAATGTGTCTATAGATCGGCGGAGTGGCAATGGGTTAAAGCGAAGTTTACGCGTATTGTGTGCGGCGAAGAAAGCGAGGAAGACTTGACTTCACTATATGCTCTGTACAAGAATCGGACGAAAGACCAGATTGGATATTATACGACGAGGCGAATACAGGTATTTTTCGACCGTTTGAGCGATTCATTAGCCAGAATTAACTGGCAAAAGCGGTTCGACGAGTTTGTGATACAGCACTCGCCGATAACCGAATTACCGAGAAATATGTTCAACGACATCATATTCTACGCTATACGGGTTGATAATTGCCCGAACATGCAGGCCATTCATCCGATGGCATTCACGATCACTGAGCCTTTTGTGCAGGAGTTGCTCGTAAGGCGAACAAAGTTAGCTAATGATAGATGGAAACAGAGAGACACCTACAATGCGATCACCAGTTTGTCTAATCTACGAGTTTTATATCTTCATTGGTCTGGACTACAGGTATGCAACCAAAAATATTTAAACCAATTTATTGTATAACAAACTTCTGAATTTAAAGTCAATACCGCATCACGCGTTTCGGCCACTGAAGGGAAGGTTTCAGCGAAAGTTAGTGAAAATCTCGATAAAGTACGAGAACTACAAAAATCTCAGCCTAAGGACTATCGGCAGTTACGCGTTCTATTATCTCCCAAACCTGAGAACTATTGACCTTTCGATGAACAGTATAGTGAAAATATACCGAAACGCTTTTTCGCTCCGATGGCCATCAAACGAAGCAATAGAGGTAAACCTGTCTGGGAATAACTTAACCGATAACAGTATAGAGCCATCGGCTTTCAGTGAAGCGCAAAGACCCGTTCATATCATATTAGGCCAGTGGCTTATGGGTAACCAATATCTCACACACTTAGACGAAGCAGTATTTCGTTCGTTTCTCAAAGAGAACCCCAAAAATCGTGTGCGTCTTCACTCATCACAGCATTCGAAGGGTGGCAATAGAATTATCTGCGACTGTCAATCACGTTGGCTTTTCGACAATTACGGCAGAATAAAGAAAGGCTTAGAAGATATAATGTGCGTATCGAACACTAGCTGGTCGTGTCTGCCACCATGTCTTATTTACGGTCAGGACGTACTCCACTGTGGCTCTACGCAGCGGTTTAATATCGGCGAAACGTTTAAAGAGCTGAGCCGTAATCTGGCGCCACATGAAACCCATTTTATTAAGTTCGTGCTGTCGAACACCGAAATCGAGACAATACCGTCCAACGCGTTCGGTAATATCACGTTCGAGCAGTTGGAGTTTGACGGCTGCACGAAATTACGCCAAATCGATCAGACGGTAAGAAAAAATGTCAGCACTTTTATGCAAAACTAATTTTACGTGAATTTAAAGGCATTCGAATATACGGCGAAATATTTGTCGCAAGTTGTGGTCAAAAATACGGCAAATCTGTCTCGTTGGCCCTCAAACGCGTTTCGTTTGTCACAGTTCCCTAACCTCACTCATCTCGACATCAGTTTTGACGGCTATTTTCATCTATTTAACGACACGTTCGAGTCGGACATCGAATCAAATCGGACATTATTTATCCGATTAAACATCGATAACATGCACAACGATAGCATCGAAACGAATGCACTCAACGGTGCAAAGCGACCAATACATCTGTTCTTCGATTCCAAGAAATTGGTGGACTCTCGTAAAGGTATTGTGGATCCGATTGGTTGCCAATCGCCACGTTTAGAAGAAACCATTTACGCCCAATTTCTGGCTAACAATCCCTACAACCAAATAAATGTGATGTGGTGTCCGCTTATATGCGATTGCAGTATCAAATGGTTGTTCGATGCGCCACAAGACTGGTGGCGAAGAGTGGATGCCGGCGATCCCAGTGTCGGTCTTCAATGTCACGATCAGCGGTCGCTTCACTTTTACAGTGACAATGACTTTCGAAACTGTCCTAAAACTAATCTATTAAAGTATTTCGTAAAAGATAAGTCATTTACTACCACTACTATTTCAACTGTGATAAGTAATATAACCACAGCTTACTATATAATGGATTTGAAACACACGCGTGTTTCTGACCAGCAAATCTTAAAACATAAACATTATGATGGATCAGCTCAACAAACATCGTATGCGACCACAAAGGCCAGCACTGAACCGTTAACAACGAAATCGATAACAACCACTGAAGTGATGCCACAAGAAATCAGTGTATACTCCGAGTTGGATTCAGTGCAAACAGAAACCAAACAAATAGAAACCCAGAGCACGATATCTGATGCCATTCCCTTAACAACTAAAGAAGTGGAAACATTTACCGAAAAACAATATTCGCTTTACTTCGACGTTTTAAACGTGAGAACACGATCGAGCGTTGAAATACAACCGAATACCACCACAACTACTGACAGATCGTTTACTAGTATAAAAATTGATGAAAATAACAGTGTTTTTAGTGGTAATGAAGAAGCTATTACTGACGAGAATATAAGCATTGCGGAAGTTAGTACCATATCAACAGACATCTCGGATATTGGCGTTGAATTAACAACACTGAAACAGTATGACAATCATATAGAGTACAGAACTGATATCACTGATCAATCAAATACAGCCATAACTAAACTAATAAGAATAAATAAACCAGAATTTAATATATTTGATACGCTTAGCACAACTGATAGTGATTTAGATTTAGGGATGGAGACAACAACTGATACTTTGACTAAATTGATTACAGAAAATAGTGGTACACCTAATAATACTTATTTATCTGAGACAATAATTACTGAGCACTCAGGGAATGAAGTGTATTCCACGTCAACCGCAGTTACAGACGTTTTTACTGATATTTTGTTAGACAAAACTTCTGTAATGGCGCAAAAATTGTCAACGGATTCAGAAGATAGTAAATATGTGGATAAATACATTGATTACGATAGTTTTGGGAATAGTGAGCGCGTGTCAACTATCGCTTCTGAACAAACAACAGATCAATCAAACAAAACTAATATTGATTTGAGTGCAACAACCACTGCTAATATAGACAATAATAGAAATTATTTATATCAAATCAATGGGATAATGAATAGAAATACGGAAACTGTATCCACGCACCAATCTGTTAGTAGTGATCATTTTACGACAATCAATAATTATATCACCATTACTGGTAACACAGCCCATGACAGCGATAATATTGATTATTTAACTATAGATCCGGCAAATTAAAAATGTTTAAATTATTTATGACTTGAAAAAAATAAAATTGAAATTATTTATAATTTGAAAAAAATAAAATTGTGTCATTAATAGTCTATTATTACTTTTCTGTATCGATTGGTAAAAATTTAGTTATATTAGTCGATAACTAATATCAATAATAAATAATCATACATTAGGATGACTATACTAATGACGGTTGTTCTAATTATACTCCATAATTGTTGTAGAAAATGTTATTTCATTGTTCTAACAATAAATAATAAAAATTCAGATCATATTATTATTTCAAACAGAAAATATAGAAATAATTGATAAGTTTTTGAATAAGTATATTAACGATTTTTATGATCGCTATGCGGCTCACCTAAAAGTAAAAAAAAATTAACCTTAATAAAATCCTTAGTCTTTACTATTTTTTTCTGATATGGAAATTTATATTCATAAAACAAAGCAAAATAAAAAAATGCCAGTGAAAGAATGGTATACCCAACAAAACAGTAAATCTTTTACTTTTAATTTAAATTTTTTTACATGTGTATACCGTAGAACACCACTATTGGGATTTAATAAACCATCAGATAATGTATTTGATTGTCTTCGATATGAAGTGATTAAAGAATAAGAAATGGAGACAAAAATGACAATTAATTAAGTGTGATATTCAACAACGAAGGATTACAAAAATGGTATAATAAACAATTTTAAAACATTTTACGGATGATAGAGTATATTGTAAAGATGTCGATACAATGGGATATGAGTTGATAATAAAATTTAATATTCATAAAATGAAATAAACGTAAAGTTTATATGGAGTTATTCTATATATAATGTTGAGTAATCCTTCAAACTGAGAAGTTATTAATTTTATTTAATATTGTAAATATAACAGCAATATATTGTTTTATTGTTGAATGTATCATTAATAGAAACAACAAATGTTCTTCATTAGTTAAGCATTGTTAGGTAATAAAAGGAAAAATATTAATACATTTTTAAATCGCATAAAAGCGCATAAACAATATGAAATTTTTTTAGAAACTTTTTCAACAACTATTTAAAAAAATTTTAAAGATTTTTCAAATCATTAATTTTTAAAAAATTTAAATATGTAAAAATAAAATGACTAAAAAGCAAAATCTATTTCAAGAGTTCTCAGTAATAATTTTTGACAAAATCGATGAGATTAATAAAGAAATTGGAAGATTATTGGGTTTAATTAAAAACATAGAGATTAAAGAAATGATTTTAACGAAGAGGAATAATGTATTATTGATTAATCTTAACGAACATATCGATTTGATTAAAAATGCGAAGGAATATTGCTGTAAATATATGGATGAGATAAATAATATCTATAGGGATGTAATCAAAAAATCATATAACTATAACATCACGCCATTGCAAGAGAAATATATCAAATTAGTTCGACAATTTAATATCAACGACGAACAATCGAAAAATATAATAGATATGCGCCAAAATCGTTACCAAAACCTGAAACAAATCAATACTGACAAACATGCCAAAAGAACAATACGTGGTGCGCGATCGTATGCTAAAACATGTTTTGTTAGACTATTACAAAATATTGGCGAACATAAGTTTGAATATCAGTTTGTAAAACAAAACACCCGAATGTCTTGTGATAAACATGACAAACCATTTTGGTTTCTATACATTGATCAGTTTGTCGTTAGGTTTTCAATAAAAGGCATAACCATTACTTTTGATGAAATCGGAAATTATCTGGTATGTCGTAAAAATATCTTAAAAATGTTTCAATTACTAACACTTGATCCAGTATATTACAATCAAATAAAATACCGCACAGTTCACAGTGTATTACCATTTTTACACAACGGATTATTGAAGTGTTGCATGTATATCGAAGAGAAAAGTGACGATCAAATCGGACAACGAATATGGTGGTGTAGAGGTATAG
>JAQIXJ010003033.1:0-13900 GCA_034700185.1 Phthiracarus laevigatus
ATTTTCAAACGTTATTATTGTTTGAATAGAATGTTTTTGCTATAAGCATAGTACTATTATATGCATACTAGTAAAGCTAGTGTGAAAATTTAAAACGGACACACGTTATGTGCATGTATGTGATACTATGAATAAAATTGTCTACGATCATTGTACAAATTTTTCACTGAAAACTCAAGGTTTATTTTAAAAGAATAATAGACAACTTACTGGGAAATGTATATACTTTTTAAAAATAACCCAGGTTTTAGTTTTTCTTTCAACAAATGAGCTTATAAAATAAACAGACACTCTTTATTTTAACATTAGTGATGCACAAAAGTTAAAAAGTTAAAGAAATATTTTAACTCGGGTTAATTCCTATTTTCCGCAAGGAAAATTTAAACATTTTAAGAATAATAATTCATTAAAATCTCTGCAAATAATAAACACCAAATATTAAAAAGTATTAAATGGTATTAAAATTTACATTTCTTTGTGAAAAATAATTATAATTTATTACTTGATTTCCTTTATAAAATTCATGAAAAATTATATAAAAAAGTTAAAAGGATTAAACCGATTAACCTCGCTTTATTTTTTAATTTAACCCATAAATAATCTCTCTAACTTTTACTTTAGCTCACCTCATAATTCTTGATTTAAACTCTTAACTACACTATAAACCGTTAACCATTAATATTTTAATCAAGTTAAAAGTTATCACGTGAATCTCTATTATTTTTTATTTTTATATTTTGTTTTATTTGATGTTTAATAATAAAAATTGATTTTAATAAAAAGGTTTGTCATCCTTTTATTATAAAAGATCGCTTTCAGATTTATAGTTATAACTTAAAACATATGAGCTTTTGATATGACAACAAAGAACTAAAAAACTATCATATTTTATGCCTACATAATTGGTAGCTTAAAATAACTTATTATTAATGTTTGCGCATACATTAGTGTCCAATTTTCGATAATCTGTTAATTGGATTGAATTCTTAACCATTAAATTTATCCTAATAGCTATTAGGTTAGGTTGGAATCGCATTATTTAGAGTTTTAGTATCTTGCAATTCAAGTAAATACAAGTTGCATTCTTTATTGGAAAATACTTGATTTGAAATTTGATTTATTTTAAAAAATTCAAATATTCCAATTATTTTTAAAAAATGTGATTTGTATATTATTTTACAAAAGAAAAAAATCACAAAAGCCAACATTTATCACTTCATTGAGCTTTAAATTGATGTATTCTTAAAATTAAAAAAACTTTTAATATTATTTAAACCACGATCATAAATCTGATATACAATGAAAAACTTTATTATTAGAAGCAAAAGGATATGAGAGCATACACACACATATGATTACATAACATTTGCGAAAAACCTCTTTTCACAGAACCTAACATTTTTTATGTAATGTATATTTTATAGATAGGTTTTTTATTCTAAAATGATCCATTAGAACACAAATCATTCCCAAACCCGCAGAATATATTCACAGAAAAAAAATTGATATGTACTTTTGAAATATTTATTGCTTATGTGTGTGTCAACTACATTCGATGTCACAGTTGAATCCATTTTCTCGTCAGTTCTTTTTGGATGCAGGAATCAAAATTTTAAATGATTTGCCGGCAAACTATAATCATGCGCTGGTTATTTCGGTCTGCATGTTAGGCAGATTTATTTCGATTCAATTATCCGTGTCGTGTTCATTGTTTAATTTGCAAAATTAATTATTTTTAAAAATTTATGCAATTTCTTCTCGAAGTATATTGTTTAAAATGGAATTTTTTTTCAGTATACCAGACTATAATCAAGAAATAGTTTGATGTGTATTATTAAGCCTATCTGATAAAATTAAATAATTTAATATAAGAAGTACAAATTTAGACTACAAACTTGATGACAGTAAAAAAATTCTTAGATTACTAAAACAAAAGTAATGTAAGATTTTAATGTTTTTATGGCTCTAGTAAAAGTGAACATTATAAAAAATCAGTGAAAATATTTAATTTTAAATAATGTTATAATTTAACTTAAAATTATTAAAACTGATTTACTAATACTAAAATTCGTGTATTTGCTATATGGGCAATAACTGTTAAATATTTAAATAGCAAAGCGTGTAATGTTTATTTTTGTAAAAAAGATGTCAGGATAAGCATAAAACTCGAAAATTTTGAATATACCGACTATTACTGTACCGTATAACAGTATGCGAAAAGTTCTATTGTATTTTTGTTTAAACTAATTGAATTAACTTTTGCGTATTTTTTGTTTTCAATAACCAGTTTCGCAAATTATGAAAAGCACAAGTTGCAAGCATGTTCGACAAAGCCTTAAAGCTCGAGCTCACGTACGTGAACATCAACTTTGCGTCTCAATTTGAGTCTAGTAAGCTTCATGATCTTGCAATGACTTGTTAAATTCAAATTCAAATATTACGCTTAAGGAACTAAATTTTCCAATCTTGATTTCCGTAACATTTTATTAAAGTAACATTTGAAATTAGTTTTGTTTTCAAAATTAGCGGGACATTTTGAATCCGCCGATCTGCATCACAGATTAGCATATAATGTAAGTAAAATCTCACAATAACCACTATGAAAGAAATATGGGATTAGGGCCTTCAATAAACAGTTAAGGAGATCGTGTAATAAATAGAATTCGATTAACGATATTCTATTCTCAATAATTTTCATAAACTAGTTGTAAATTAATTACTCCATTATAATTAAAAAGTATATTTTAGTTGTTCGTATTATTAAATTAAGAAATTATTTTCGAGTATATTTCTGGAAAATAATTCATTTGATACATTTCGAAAATTGACATAAATTAATATTTGATGGACGAAAAATTATAAATATACGGCGTGCAAACTTATGTAAATGTTATTAGATTGTAAAATATGAAAAAATTAACAATAATCTAATTGTTAAAGTGCAATTCAACCTCAAAGTACTGTATTCACTCAAAACCATTAAATAAAATCTTAAATAAATATAGTATTATTTAAAGTATATGTATGTTTATGTATATTTATAAGGCATTACTGTTCCAATTGTAATTGAAACGGTATAGAATTAATATATTTGATTGACCAGCTTTCATAATCAAGCATACCATATAAATATACGGTAATTGCCTCTTATTTCCAATAAGTTTTCAAGACCTCACTATTTTTAATTAAGATTATCCATAAAATTAAAACGTATCAAACATTTCAATAAGACTTATGGGTTAAATTGCACTCAGAGGTAGATTGTTGTAATTTTTTTTATTTTCCAATTTTAAGTTTACTTAAGTGATCGGCGTATAGTGAGTGCTACATTTGTTTCCTATTTAATTGTTAAAGCTAAATTATATCATTTTTTAATTATTGAAAAAGAACAGCATTTCTACCTCTAAAAGTGCATTGTAACCTATCTATGAAAATATTATTAACAGACCCAGGATATTTGATTAAATCGAATAATGAAATTTGGTGGTAATTTGGGAATAAAAATGAAAGAATTTAATTATAAACAAACTTGATTAAAGTCTTACAATATAAAAGTTACACTTAGTTTTATAAAGATTTGTGGTTATAACGAAAATAGAGATTTAATCAAATTTCCGTGGTCTAGTTATTAAATAATTTTTATATAATAATAATAAATAAATGCAACAATAAAAACAGGGTATGTAAGGTATGATAGGTCTATAATATTTATAAATATAGTATTTTATTTTCTAGTTTTATAAATAAAAAATTGAATTAAAACAATTATAAAGTGAACGTTGAATAAAGCTTATAATTATTTAAAAATAACTCATTTAAAAATTCTTTATATACTGTCTATGATAAAGTAAGCTCGATATGAACGTTCATTTTCGTTTTATAATAAAAACTTCATTTTCGGTGATTAATGATTATCTGTTTTGATTCGTAGTCTCGCGAGCGTTTATAATTATGAGTTCTAACATCATAAACATCGAACAAATTTATTGCTAAACATAAACTACAATAATTTTTCTAAAGTTCGTTTATGATCCTCGTTTAATTGGAGCTTGAGTTTTGTCTAGTTTACGCTCGAGAATCCTTAAGATTGAGCTCCTATAAATTTTAAACTTAAGTTTAGCAATTAGCTTTCGCTTGTGTTCTTGGGTATCGGTATGTTTTGCCGACAAAAACATTAATTAAAACTTATCGTTAGATATACGATTTAATTTTAACCTGAAGCAAAAAAGATGCTCCTTATATGTATTCCAATTTGTTTTACAAAGAACTTAAATTTCATATTATATTGAAATTAAGTTGTAATCAAAACTTTCAAACTAGAAATAAAATAGAATTTGAAGCATAAAATTAGCATTTTCCCAATCATAACAAATATTTCACTGTGCTATGAAGCTAAGAAGCTCGAGCTACGCGTGCTTAAGCTCTCGCATAATTAGGATTTGGTTTCATCTAAAATCTTGAAACTACTTGTCGGTCTAGTTTTGAACTTCTGCCAGCTTAAGCCTTCTTGAGCCAGATTGATCTTAGTCTATTCCTATAATTAGTTCTCTTATATAAAAGCTCGATTATTATAATACTTGCTCTCAATAGCATACGGAGCAAGTTTTTTATGTTCGACTTTTTGAGCTCAATAATTTAATATAATTTTATTAGCTTATTAAAATAAAGTAAATTTAAAGGTATTAGCTTGAATTTGAACTGGTTTTTATTCCAGAAATGAGTTTCCGTTTCCAAACGATTTAGGATTGTGCTCCATCTTTACGAGATTAAAAAATATTAATGAGCCGGTTTTGAGTGAGTATGAATCAGCTTAAGCTGGCATAATTAATTATACAAAACCTCTCAATTAGCAAATTTTTTATATGATTAAAGCTAATACATAATGATTATGGTAAAAGAATCGAAACACTATGGCTAAGTGCATTGAGTGCTAAGAAAAATACTTTTACTTCACAATTTAAATACTCTAAAGTTAATTTCAGGTTTTGATTACGCAATTACGCTCTTTTATTAATTTTAATTCCGAAAATGTCTTTTCATTGAGTATTGTAAAAATTGAATGTCCATTTTTTATTTACCGTACTTTTATTGTTACGCGAAACCTTAATAAACGTTGATAAAAAACTGAAAGCGTAGAATTTCCACTATTGGTATACTTATTACAACTAAGAGTTTTTCAGACTTTATTTTCTTTTGTTTAGAAAATATTTTACAAGCAAGATATTTATAGATTGCGCAATTTAAAAACAAATATTCATTTATTCTCTCATAAATATTTTATATAACTAAAAATTAATTTTATTCCGGCACTCATCAAATCACGAGTAATACAAGTTTTAAGCATTAAATAGAAAATTTCATTCCAGAAATATGGCTCACACACGGTTTTTAATATTTATTTTGGAAGTGATTCGTCTCTATTGGAAATAATGCCAATATATTATTTAACAGAAAAACACACTAAAATATAGAAAATGTTGGTTTTTCTGTTAAAATAGAATATATGTGAAAGTAGTATATATATTTTCTTCGACATAATATCATACGAAACGTGAACTAAAAGTTTTTTTTTTCGATGATAACACACTCTTTGGCACAGTATGTATAATAAGTTTTCCATTACTATACAATTTTGACGCATTATTCGTCTCACAATGGATGCATTTTAACCGATAAGCTGTTTGTACACTAGATTATAGCATATGATGCCTAATGAAATCGTTTAAATACTATGTGGTCTAATATTATCACATGAAAATGAGATGCTTATCAATAAAAAATGCGCGTTTTTCGCCCAATAATTTTTAAAAATAATTCATTATTTCCAGTGGTTTTTGTTTTTGAAAGTAATTTTATCGAACGAGTGGATCGAAACGTGCATTGATATGTGCGTTTAATTTAGCTTAAAACCATGCTATCATTTTAGATGGCATCGGTTTCTGTGTGTTGAATTGTGCGCTGAATATACGTTTTTAGAATAATAACAACGTTTTTTTTGTTATCAAATTTATTCAACTCCTTAAGGATTTTTGTTCTTATTTTATTTTTATTATATTTTTTTGGGCATAAAATAGGCACTGATTTATTTGGAAATTTAAACCTTTTTATTTATCGATTTTTTCGCTATGTTTGTATGTTCAGCAATCGCTTATACGTTCAGCTTTCAATTGGCTATCGTAGCGCTAAATTCTAAACACGAAAAAGAGAGCTCTTTTTCGCAACGATATGCCATCTATATTGCTATACTTCATTGGTGATGTAATGGCAGCCAATTTGCATTACCGTATCTAATGTACTATCATCGAGATATCGATGTGTGTGCGAGAGAGAGTGAGAGCATGGAAAGAGATGCTACAATCAGTACATGTCCAACCAATACTATCATACAGTATACTGTAGTGTGTATTCTGTTCGCCATAGCAAGAGAGTTGAAAGCATGAAAGATGCAGATGCGATGCTGCGTCAGTAGATTGCAGTTCGTCTATTGTGTTCGCTATGGAGTTTGTATCGTAGCAACAGTATAATAGTTTGACCGAATTCCCATCATATACTGAGGCTGAGCGTAGCAAAGTTGTGTTTTTCATCACTGAAAATCATCACTTATTGCTTATGGCAGAGAATTTAATTTATTTCGAAAAAACTAAAAGGTTCTCTAAAATGTATTATCATACCAAAAATATAAAATGTGATCTAAAATCGCTATTCACTAGACATTGTCTCAAAACTTTTTCTATGTTATTGTTTCTTCACTTACTATTAAAAAACTAATAGAATAATTTTTTATTGACCGAATTTTTTATTTTTTATTTATATATTATTACTAAGTCGAACATTAACAGAGAGTTTTTTATTTTAGTCCTTTATACCAGTGCTTCGCTAGAATAATATAACTTTAAATCAATATAAAACAAGAACGAGATATTTTTAAAGCTAAAACAACAATAGGTTAAGATATTAGTTGTTAAGTTTATTTACGTATGTACGCCACTGCGGAAACAAAGATGAACAGAAAGACTCTCAGACAGACGTAAATCATCAAATTTACGAGCTCGACTTTGGCTTCTCAAACTGAGCTCAAAAATTTTGAATTAAAATTATTTATTTGCTATAAAATTTATGGCTTTTTATAAAATACTGTATTATTCTTACTTCGATTGAAAAAAATTATGATTAATAAATTTAATAACAATATAACTCCGCTTACTTTAAATTAGCGTAAAATGATTATTTTCCTAGAAAAAAAATTAATTTCTAATAAAGCGCATGTGATGCGCAATATTTGAGTTTTGGAAATTAATTTTTCTTATTATTAATGCATACGATTTATAATTAGAGCAAATTACAGAATTCTTTTTTGTTGCTGACGGTTTTTGGCTTTTTTATTTATGCGCTTACGATGGAAAAATAATAATTTTAATCATAGTGAAAGAGCGCTCCAACACAATATCTTTTTTGATCGCATTGCAGGTAAATGTGCTGCAAGTCATGTGTCGCATGATCTCCGCTATACCGTAGCTTAAAATTAAATGTTTTCAATTAGATGCAAATTTTTTAATATCCAGTTTATTATATAGTCTGTACTCTCTTTTTTGTTGTTGTTGCTTAGTCTTTAAACGATTCGCTTATAAAAATTATTCATTTTCTATTTTCTTTTTTCTCTCTTTGTTGAATATCGTATGATCCACTGTTAATAAAATGTAGCTTAGAATGAATTTGTGTGATGCAAATTCTATGCGTTTTCAATATTACTATTCTTTGTAATCAAATGTAAAGTATTTCCAAAAAACATAATACTGTATATTAATAACTTAGTGTAGAATTTAAGCTCGATATCTGTAAAAAGAATTTAAATGGGTACTTGTGTGCTAAGCTTTTCTCTGTGTCTAATAGAATATACTAAAAGTTAGTGGTTTCACACTCAGGAGGTTTAGAGCTCAGAATTCTTAAATTTAGACGATTTTTGGCTTTAATTTTGTAATTTTAACTTCTGCAAACAATACCAGAATAATGTTAAAAAATCACTTGAAACCTTGAAAATTAATTTACGATTAAAAAAACAAGAAAAATATATTCCAAAACGAATTAAATAGATGATAAATTTTTTAAAATCAATTCCATATGACCATTCAATGCTTTATATAGCCAATGCGAGTATCCTTACTTATTATAAAAGGAATGAATTTTCTCTATAAGAGACGTATCATAGCAACAACTTAGCCTTGCATTCACAATATCGCTATGAAACCGTTAACAGTATGCTTCAACATTAATACGCGCATTAACGCAATATTTACTAACGCGCACTAACGTTATACAGAATATACGTCCAAATAATTACTAGAAACGGCTTCATTAAAATACACAATAAAATCACAAATTATTTAAATATTAATTATCCATGCGAAGAATGGTCTTCAAACTAGTATACTATATAGCAATTGGAGCATTTAATGTTTGTGTGCTATGACTTAAAAATTTCATAAAACATTTGTCTTTATATGTACTAGCAATAGTAATTAAATTCAAAATCCCGTTTGAGTAAACCAGAATTAACCAGAATAACACATTGGGTGATGAGTAGGGTTGCTTTCATATTTTACAAAATTTTAGTGGTGCTTTCCTAATTTATGCTACTATTTTTCCATTTTTCTGTCTATCTGGATACACCATGAACACTGGTATAGCTGTAGTCGCTTAAAATAGATGTTTTTGGAAATTGTGTAAAAAACTAGTTTTCTACTTCTAATTAGCTAATTTTGAACTTTTACTTTAAAGCATTATAAAACTTCTGCATAAACAAGCACTATCTTTGTAATAAAGTATTAATTAAAATTTATAGCTCTAGGATAGATACTGTAATATATTGCATTATGTTATAAAATAAATATTTCCATTTCAATTTCTCATAATAAATAGTTGGAACTATTTTATTCTAACGTTAGATACAATTTTTATATACTTAAATTTTTAATCTAATTAATGCAGACTTTATTTTACTATGTTTAATGGTTTTAATAATTTAATTAATATATTTCTCTTGAATTAGGCGAAATTAAGTGGTAAATTAATTCATAAATATTGCTTTAACATTTAAAAAACATTGTTTTCCAATTATTTCTAAAATTACTCACCGCTTTTAATCATATTTTCAAAATATCTACTGAATCTAGTCTTATATCCGATTTTTACAACTATACAATTATCATTTAGTCGCACTTAATTAAGTTTTGATACTTCACAAAAATATAAATTAAAAATTATGATTAAGACCTTATGGTAAACGTCATGCGGTTAAAGTTCAATTAATTTAAATCATTAATTGTACATTCATATTCTCATGAAAATTCTCATTCATAACTTTTTGTAATTTTAAAATAGTAGTTTAGTATTCTTTAATAGGATTAGAAATGTTCAAAAAATTATATAAATTCTTTCTCATAATTAGTAAATAGTAATTTTGTAATGAATATTTGATAAAATCAAAAATAAACAATTTAAATATCTAGTTTGAAATTTTCAAAATTGATTTTTTTTTGCCATAATTTAAATAACACTTTATTTTTAAAATGAATTTTAAGAATATTTTTTAATTTTTTAACATTTGCTATGATTAATAATGTGTATAATTTTTGGACTGTTAGAATAATAGTTATAATTTAATTTTTTCTAAACTAGAGAGGGTATCGAGATTGGGTTTGTTCAATGCTGATACCGTATTATATAAGCGAAGTTCGGATCGAACCGTGTCAATCGATTTGCGAGAAAGTCGAGCAAAGATGCCCACATCTCCATCCTTTCGGAAAAGGCCAATACGCAGGAGAGCCTGTGTTTTTCTGCACAGGTAATGTATTTCATAATAAATTATTAGATAAGTGTTACACCGCATTATAGCGTTTAACTTATATTCTCATTTATATGATAATTGCATTGTTTTTATTAACTTAATTCATTAGTGTAATTAAATGCTACATTATTAACTATATTTAAGATGAGGTTATATTTTTTGTTTTAACTATAATAAGAAAAAATTTAAAAAATTAGTTTCCACACAAACACATAACAAACGCAGACCAAAATCTGTAAAAAATAAAAAATAATTTACAATCTAACATATAATATAGAGAATTAGTCGTCCATTAAATGCCAATTTAGATAAATCATAGTTTTTAACATTTGAAAAAAATTATTGTTAAACCATATAACGCGTATTGCATAAGCTGTTTTAAAAAAGTAGTACTAATTGTTTTTTATTTTCAACGTGTGCGTTGAAAAATATTTTCGATTGATTTTTTTACATATCAATTGGAAAATATGATGGAACTGCTTCCGGTTTACCAAAAAAAAATAGATTAAACTCTTTTTAAACTGCTTATGCAATATGTGATAATATGATGATATTATGAACAAAAATTGTTTTTAATTATTATGTTAAACTTTTATCTGTTGAAATAAAACGTGCAATTAATTTCATTGTTTTAAAATTTATTAAATGAACACACAAATATTACCAAAAAACTACAAAAACGAAAATATGAAAAATAAAAAGATTTATACAAATTTTTTTGTAATTCATTATATGAACTGTTTAAAAAAACGTTATATATAAATATATATATATATAGACTTATAAGTGAGACAATTTTTGGAAGACTTTCAAGTCAATAATAGGGGAAAAAAATGTTTCACAAAAATGTATTTAAAAAAAATTGTGTAAAAAAACTAAAATTTAATTAAAAATAAATTTTAACAAAGTTTAAAACGGTTATCATTTTATTGCGCTTTGAAAATATATATTCGCGAAAAATTTTTCCAATAAACGCTAAGAAAATAAACTATGTATCAAAAACTAAAAATCTATTTAATTTTGTTTTGGCAAATAGTGCTCGACTGCTTGAATGACACTTTTCTTCAATTTGTTTGACTTGTATGCATCGCTTATTGGCCAAAAACTCTTTTAGTAATAACTATAGTTACAGGTATTAAATTAATGACAAAAACTCTTCATATAACGTGCAAACTCTCCACTTAGTCTTTTCTATGTGGAAAATGAAGTGGGTTTTGTAGAACGAACCATTCGAAAGCAGAAAAGAGTAGATATTGTACGGATACAGACTATTTTAGATATCAGCTTATATTGGTTTTCAATCAATAAATTTAAAAGTATTTGATTTTGTAGCCATTTTTGTGATACCAAAGTCAAATAAAAATATTATGTGTAAAAATCCAGAATATTTTTAAGACTAAAAGTCTAACGAGAAAAAATTACCATACATTAATTGAATCGTTTGCTTTAAAAAATGGTTAAATTCGCTAAAGTGTTTGAGTTGTTGAAGCGATTTGAAGCATTTGATAAATTTTATGACTACAATTAAATGGAAGATATGATCCAATTAGTGTGCATATAGTGCGATGGTATACATGTATGTATGTTTGTGTGTTGCGATGCAGCAAAAACAGCAAAAACATTATTATTAACAAGCTCTCCAATAATTTGCAAAACTTTTGATGGGAAATAGCATCGCGAGAATAGTGCCAGCGTTTTCTTTATTCCTCCCATAAAAATAGCTGTAAAAGCGAGAAGACTGTAGTCAATATTAAAGTACTTACAATCATGCACTAAAAGTTTTAACATATATATCCAGTATTAACTTTATATTATATTTAGTTCACACGAGTCGAGAGCAACGCTGTAAACTGTGAAAAAAAGACACATCACATTACAAACAAAAAACACATATACCGTACTCTCTCATTCTCTCTTCAGCACACACACACACACACACACATACGCTTGAAAAAAGTGGTGGAGTCATGCAAATAGTCTCAAATGAGGATTCGGTGAGAGTTAGCGACAAGTTTGTCATTAACTCGCAACAGAGAAAAGTTTTCCACGCATAGAGAATTACTACGATTCTCTTATAATGTTGTTTAATTGTGATGCATCGAAACTTATTTATTCGTTCGTGTTTTCGTTACTTATCGTTACTGTCACTGTTCTAACGGAGTTCACTCATAACTATAATGTTGCGCTATTAATGGTTGAGTTAAGCCGTACTAATCGATTTGATTTGGCACATATTGGACCAGCCATTGACATAGCTATTCAGGTAACATATTAACCAATTTTAACTTCAATTAATTTTACGCGTAATTCTTATATCGAATATTCATTAACTTAAATGATTTAAATGTCAAGCATTAATCAATAAGTTTGTTCGCAAATAATTTTTTCTTATTTATTGACATTAGTTTGATTAAAGTTAGCGGTAATATAGTTTTTAACCATAAGTATATATAAATAGGGCGCACAACCTTTTTTTGGCACTCAATTGGGCTGTAAGTGTTATACAAAAACACGCGAAATTATCTCAATGTCACATCTTTGCTGAGCTTTTTAATAATAGCATCTTTAGCCTTAATTACTGAATGATTTCTCCGGAAAAAAACTTTATTGATGTGTGACATGTCATTGCAGTCAATTTGTTTATATTGGTTTGTTCAAGAAATTCCGAGTATTTTATAGCCATCTGATTCAAATATAATTTAATTCAGAAATTATTTAACTCTTGTTTAAAAATATTTATCAATACTTTAAATTCTCGAAACTCGAAAACTTAATTTCTTAATGTAAAATCCCATTTCGATATTAACTGTTAGTTAAACGGAATCAATTTTTGTTACAGAAATGTCAAACTGAATATAACATTAGTCTTCAAGTTCTAAAAGGTAAGACTGTTTTTGATCAAAATGTATTTTAAATTAAAACTTCTATAACTTTAAGCACACATTTTTATATTCTTAAAAAAGTGTTTCAAATTTTAATTTATTATTAGCTCATTTAATAAACAAAATGAGAAAATTAAGGTATTTAGAGTGAAAAATTAACAAAAACTGACATTGCTATTCGATTTTTAATTACTTTTTTCATTTAGAATGTTTGTTTTATTACATTTAATTACTTTGCAAACTTTGCGCTAATTAACAAACGGATATTAACATTTTGGTACAAAAATAATTTATTTTAAAACTTTATATTTAATTTATCATTTTAAATCTGTTTTTGCAAACGCAATTTTCAGTAAATTATTTATTTTTTTTAAAGAAATCATATAAAAAATATTTATTATTATTAAAAACATATCAAAAGTCTTTGAAGGTTGATATGTTTTTTTCAAATATTCAAAACTTTTTCTCTTCGAAAATTTAGTGAATATTCTAACTCATCAGATTAACTACTTTCATTAACAATGACTCATTACAATATGCTGAAAATATTTGTTTTGAAATGATAAATCCTTTGTTATCCGAAGTCCACATAAAATAATAGTTATACAAAAATATTTTTTAAAAATAGTTAATTACAGTATAACTAAATTTTGTATTGTTTTATAGTTTCCTCTAAAATTCGCTGTTTAAATCCTGTGGGCAATTTCTTTATTTTTGTTATACCCGAGCTTTACAAAGCCCTCTACTTTTGAACGGAAAGGCTATAATAGATTTTATAGGATGGATTTTTTTTGTAAAGAAATCAATATTTTGCATTAATAATCTTTAAACTACTGTTATTTAAATAACTTTAATAGCTTAAATGATAATTAGATATTTAATCAAAGCATTTAAAAATTGTTAACTCAAAAAATGTTAAAAATCCATTCAGTGTTGTTTATTACAGCAAATTCAGATTCATAGCGTTAGCGTTCAGATTGATAACGTTACCCTGTCTGAAAACTAGTTGTCGTTCAGTAATTTAACGTTACCGTTCATTAGTTTAGCGTTTGTGTTCAGTTTCATAACGAACAATTTTGTACATTAAATTTTTGAAATTGGTTTTAATATAATTTTATTTATTAAACTTGAGTAAAATTAAAACCAATTTCAAAAATTTAATGTACAAAATTGT
>JAQIXJ010003034.1:0-13893 GCA_034700185.1 Phthiracarus laevigatus
ATAATATCAAGTTATATAAAGTTCGAATTTAGTAATTCTGTTGAAAAACTGAATCGTTAATTAACGATTTTCAAAGCACTAGTGATAATACAGTAAATCCAAAATTTCAAATAAAAAATATTTTGCATTTATATTTTAGCCATTAGAATTGCTAGTATTTTATTCACTAATCTAAAATTAATAAAAAATGCATATTTTAAAAAATTGCACGTAAATATGAGTTTTAGATATTCCATCATATAAAATGTGGGCTTTGAATGTGGTTTTCATTAGAAAGTGCTAAATACAATTTTATGGTAACCACACAATATTTATAGTCCCCAATTGTCTGCCGCCAATATAGTCGCTGTACTGTTGAGAGTATAAGAGTTTTGCCAAACAAGTCATGAAATAGCAGTGACTCGTCAAAAACATCATAAAATTGAGAAACATTTTATACGTTTTATTTACAATACTGTATATTTCTCTTGAATCTTTAATTTACATATACTTTCGAATTGATTTGATTTAGGCTTTGTTAATAAAAATTTTTCAATTATAGTTTGAATATGATTATTATTGGGATTAGCAATGGGCTGTTGAAATGTAATTTATACCGTGAAAAAGGAAACCATAAGTCAGACTTGTTGCCGATTTTTGAGCACCCATTGGTTAACGCATAACAACTATTGAGTATAAGTCTTTTTAACGTGATTGCGGCTTTGGATAGAGAGTAGGGAGTAGGAGAGAGACCGATGGAGGGAGGAAGAGAGAGAGAGAGAGAGAGAGAAAGAGAGCATAGAGTGAGTGAGTGGAGTGAATGCAGTTGTATTTGGTGTATGCAGCCCACCAAAGAACCAATACATGGTGGTCTGTATCTAATATAACGTTTAGGTTAGACTTGTTTGTGATCGAGCTAGTATTCAGAATGTTATTTAGCAGTGGGAGAAGGTATATAATTTACGCCCATTAATACGCGACAGCTTTGCGCCTGAGGTGCTATGCCTGTGCACCAAACAGTTTCTTTTGGATTTTCGTTTGTGGTGACCCTTAGCTCGCGGGAGGGTGTAAATTACAGTGTTGTAGTTATGCCTCAGGCTATTCAATGGATAATCTTTTTAGTGAGAGAGCTCACAAAAAGCGATACTCCGATACTCTGCTTTATGAGATGTTACATCCCCTTAAAACAGAAGTGATGCTTACATACTGTCTTGTTAGACCAGTTTTCAAGGATAGGATGAGATAAATATAATTTTCACCTTATCTTCTTTGTAATGTTTCGTTGCCCTTATTATTATTATTATATGCATAATATTAGCTCACTTTGTAACTTTCTCTTAACATTTCTTAAACTCATCATTGAATGGCATGCGATGTGACAGAGCAATAATGATGGCATGAATAGGTGCAACAATAATAAATTGGATCTCATCCTAATTACAAGACTGAGATTGCATGAGACCGCTAATTGCTTTACACCTTAATTGCGATACATTACAGCAACATTGCGACTATAATTGTTTCCACAGTTGATTCTAACTGATTGTCAACTCTAACTTACGACTTACCACTTTAAATAGGCATTTGATTTTGTGACTAGCAATTCAACACGACATACATGTATAAGATTTGTACATTTGTAGTGTAGGATTGGCCACAGGCAAAACAGCTTGTTAACCCATCATCATAATACCATTATAATAGCGATCACAAATAGTTAGCTTTGTCAAAGCTATAAAACCATTGCATAGTTTCACCAAATCATTTGATTTACACCCTCACCCTCACCCTCACCCTCACCAACATTCAACATTACTTTAGCACTCAATAGCTATGGCTATCGAAACAACTTTTGTTCCCACGGTCTCTATCACCCCATCCAAAGCATTTGCTCGACACTCAGTTGTATACTTTACTTGCGCTTTAGGGCTTGAATTCCTATGATTTGGAAAAAGTTGATGAAGATTCGATATTTATTGTAATAAAAACTTTCGGGCCAAAAATATGTGGTGGATATGGACTGGACTTATGATTTGCGATCAGCGATCGCCGATCGCGGTATTCATTGCTAAATTTGTGTTTTAGTTTTAAGTGGTTTATAGCATCCGGTTTGACATTGAAAAATATACTCCTCTTAAGCGTACATATCTGGCAATTGGTTAATACCTTACACAAAAGAGTAATCTATTCAGTTCATATGAGCTAAACTACCACAAAGGCAAACAATAGAGAATCGTTGAATTGCCATTAGTGTGCAACGGCTTGTAAAACGAGCTTTTTCTCGACCGTACAAAACTGGAAACAACTATAACTCTAAACTACGATACATAGCAATAACGCTTACGGGTTACCAATAACAATGAATCTCAATCTCCATTATAAGGCCCCCTCTCTAACACTAAATTCCCGAAAAGGTTGCCGATGTTCAACCTATTGACGCGTTGTTCTTCTCGTTAGTTTTGCCCGTAATCTCGAGCGATTGGTCTTTTGTAAGGCTTATTTAAGCTATCTATTCAGTTATAATATAAAATAGTACTGTTGTACGTAAAAGTGTATGTTTATCAAAACATTTGTACTGCATATTCAAACTACAATTCAGTACACCTGCGAATAAATAACCATTTTATTCCGACTTAAAGCCATTTGTAGTGACAGCTCACCAAAAGAGTGGCTGCACTAAAGGTGTCATTTCATGCTTCTGACGATCTCCAACAACCATTCGCTTTCGTCTCTCAACAACCCACACACTACAGTACACTATTCTATTATGTGATTAAATCCAGAATACTATACAATCTGCAATTTTTATTGAAAACTGCAGAGCGCACATCAAACCATATTATAAGTAATGCTCTCGCTGTGCTAATAGTTTTATAAGCCTATTACTGTATCAATTATTTAAATTTAGTTCAATCTTGTCATTAATAACTTGATTATTCACTAACTTTATTGATTAAATCCAAATAAAACTTTCATTGAGAAATTGAAAAATTAATTACAAAAAAAAACAATTTATATTAAAACAGTAACAAATTTTAATAAATAAAAATTATAGACTAGGAAGTCTTGTCAAGTGTTGTTTCTCCTGTCGTTTTCAAATACATACTTTTATTATCAATGACTGATCGCAGAAAGATTTCAATACAATACATTAAGTGGTTTTATCTGGTTATACATTCTCACTTTCTTGCGTGTTACAAATACGGCGTGATTAGTCGAGCCAAACAAAAAAAAAGTAACCTTATTTTGTCTACTTCAGCGAACACATTTCTCTCTGTGTATATAATGTGTGCATCAACTCTGTTTTGATTCAATAAATTCAAAGTTTGCACGCATCTCTTACTAGTTTAATAAATATTGCCGAAGTGTATGGGCATTATAGGTCCAGTTTTCTATTTCGAAATTGCAATCTCTTCTCAGTTTTTTAGCTATTCTCGAAATATTTTAAATTTTTTACCACAATTTGCATTATTATTATTATTATCGGCAACAATCGCATTACATATTAATTTGATAGTATTTGTTTTAAATTTTAAAAATATGAAACCAAAGCCATGGAGCAGTTTGTCAAAAAAATGTAAATTGAAATTTTTGTTCCTATAGAGTAAAATGTATATATCAGTTAACTGTTAATAAATAGTTCATGTAATGTGATATTTCATTGCTGGTGAATTGATTTATAGTTTGTCATAATATGACAAATTCATAATATTTTTCTTCTGCTATTATGAAAATATTTATCCGAAAAAACATCACATAATTTTTTTAACGCAGAGTCAGTCTGCGAGAAGAGCGTAAAAAATTTGATTATGAGCTCAATAAATAGTTATTTTAAATATTTTTAAAACAATTTTGTGGTATCAAATTTTATTTTGCTTAAATATTCCCAGAATTTTTTAAACGAAATAATTTTTCATAAAATTTTTAATATAGGAAAATTTTTCTCGAATATTGTTTGGCGTAAAAATACACATCATTTTGAGAAGTGAAGTGTAGCCCAACAGCCACTATAACATATAGTATTTAGTAATTAGATATACAGGCATTATATATGCTATTTATTATGTAAATTATTCATTCGTAAGTTATTATTCACAACGAGATTTGTTTTGTCAGCGCACTTTTCCGCTGCAAAACTATTTTTGATCACTTAATCTTATGGCATAATAAACAGATTAAATTTGCGCTAACGTTTACTTAAGATTAAATCAGACTTCATAGATGCGACATTACAGTATGTTTATCACCACAAGCTTTCAAAAGGAAAAAAGTTGCCAAAGTAATCGCAAAAATCATTTTTTAAATTTTATTGGTCAAAAAATTCGTTTTATAGGCATGTAATGAGTCGAATAATCCGGTTTCAAGTTGTTTAGATGTGGTCGTTATTCTGTTAGAAATAGGTATAAAATATTTAAGATAAACATTATTAGCCATAAGTCACTATACTGTAGTCAGAAATATTTAGGCAATTGAAAATCGAAAATATTTCGAACGAGAGGTAATTGTGGAGTATGTGTTAAAAAAGAATTCTATTCCATATTTTAAATGGCTTTATAAATGATTTGGACAAACTAGTAGAGATTATAAATTAAATCTATTGTATATTAAAATGTTTGTAACTTAATCTATCATAATAAACAGAAAATTGTTAATTTAAGCTATGATCTTATGATCAATGCATTCAATTAATAAGACTTATAATAAAATCTCTGTATTTACTAGAAATAATACCACACATAATGAAATCTTAGCATTTACTAAAAATTTCCTAAAACTTTCTTGATGTCAATAAAAACTTAAATATGTTTATATTTTGTCGGTTTGGAATCAAAAATTAATTTTCTAAATAAAAAGAATAGAATACTTCCAAAAATAAATACACACAATTCTATTACGTAAAATTTATAATTTTTAAAATTACAAGAGTTAATTAGTAATACGACTAAAAATTATTTTTTAAGGTCTATTTTGGGTACAAACAAAATTTCAATACTTCGCAAATTTGATAGATAGGTAGAAGTAAAAAACAATCAATATTGTGTTAATGGGTTAATACTGTAACAAAAAAAGAGAAGATTCAGATAGAGTTCACTTTTATTATTTTATAAAATCGCTCGAAGACAAGAGTTATATATATATGCTCATTGTTTCGAGACAGTTAAAATAACATTTTATGTGTGTACACACGTACGCGTAGACATTTCTATAATCCTAAAGTTTTTAGAATAATTTTGGTTGATATTTAATTTGTTTGAATAATTTAGTTAATACTATAAATTATTTATATATAGATAACACAAATAATTATACTTGTTTGCTATACTGTAAATGTACTGAAAAGAGTTTGTTGTTCTCAGATAAAGAATTCGATGCTAATTAGTTTCCGGATAATGATATCGGAATCAAACCAGAATCGGTTAAAAATCAAGATATCTTCCCTTAGGGTTTGATGCTTTTGGTTGTTTTTTAAATTATTTTTTATTTTTCAATATGAAAAAATTTCATTTACTAAGGTTCGTTCATAATATATATAATACAGTGTTTATATATTCTGTATAATATAAATATTCAATAATATAAATATACTGTATATATTTTTTCTTTTAAAGTTTTTTTTATAAAATATTAGATTTGTAAATTTCATTTAAACTCTTTTCACATCAATTCTAATGCTGCGCGCTTTATAATTAAACTACAAATCATCCAAAATTAGTTTTTAAAAAAAACAGTCACGAATAAAAAAAATCTCAAAAATTTAATTTTCAGTCAAGAACTTTATGATTTCTTTAAAAGATCTTATAAGTCTGAAATAAAATCGTTCATCTGATTCTTTGAGTGATGAATAAAATGCTTAAATTTCTGTTTTTGATAGTAACGCGTAAGCGTTAAGGAATTTTTTAATGAATATCTTTCTTTTACTATAAACTAATATAGAAAAAGCGTAATGAATTCCATTGAACATTTCGTTGAAATTTTTACAAATATTATAACTTGTGACAAAGAAGTATAAAATTTAAATTATATTTTGTAAATCGAATTACTGTACTGTAAGTAGAATCGAATGGAAACGAGAGAAAATTTATTTTTAAAAAGTTATTAGAGGTAGTCTTAAAAAACGGCAAAATACTATAGCATTTCCATTAAAGCAAAATTTTAAATAAGGACAATAATCATATTATATTTGATTAATTTTGGAATAAATATCATACATACTACAGATATTCCTTTGAATTTCTTATATGCAGTATACATTCCAAATCCATTTCTTGCTGATATGGACAAAGTTTAATTATTTATTAATTTATTAAAGACTAGATGTTTAGGTGATGTTCATTATAAAGTCTACAGACTTAAACATGATATTTGCTTAAAATGCATTCGCAAAAAAAATAATAAATATTTTAAATTTAGGTTTTGTTTGTAAAACGCTTGAACTACAAATGCATTAAGCGTAAACACGCAATTATTTCCATTATTTATTTTTTAACTAAGAAAAAATTTTATTCGAAACTAAAAAAGTTGAAAACTTGAAATTGTGTATTTGCATACTGAACTAGTAAAATAATGTAATTTTATAGTGGTATTATTTTTTATATTTGAAAATGTTGGGAAATAGCCTTTTGTTTTTTAATCTCACTGTTACCAACTGTTAAAATAGTAATAACTTTTGCATTACTATTTTTGCAACAGCATTATGTTATTTTCAATTAGTTATTTCAATACTAAGCAATGTAGACGTTACATTTAATTATTAAAAATTTAACTGATGTATTGTATTGTCTATAGAAATCAATTGAGTTATTGGCTAATAAGAAATGAAAGAAAAATATTCAATTGTTATAAATATTATTGCACACAAAAAAATAAAGTTAAACAGGAATTATCAGAGATTTTTATAAGTTCAAAAAATAAACATGTTTTTATTTTTATCATTTTTAATAACTGTTAAAGGTTTATTTTTTGTTAACAATTTCATAATAAATTGCAGACATAAATTTATTTATACAAGTTTAAATGACTTTTTTGATTGATTGAATTTTTATTTTATGGGCATTAAAAATTTTTTATGGAGAAATATGAAAAAGTTAAAAAGTTAACATTAACGCTATTTGTTAAAGAAAGTAATTAAGAATATTTAGTTTATAAAAATCTTATTCCGTTAATTAAAATTCTCTTAATTATAGCATACTTTAGGGTTCATTTAATAAATATGAGAGACTTTAAAGGCTTCATTAAAATTGGTTTCGGAAATTAGAAATTTTATTTACTTTTTTGCATAAATTTAATTTACATTCTCTCGAATTTCTGTAGAGTATATAAATTTTATACTGACAATCTGTCTTGAAATCACGCTGATTTCTTTAATATTGTAATGATATAAATGTTAGTATCGGTAAACTACTTTTTCAATTTAACATTTGTTTGTGATCAGTTCATCTTCGGAATTTAATTTTCAAGTTTTACAATAATGTTAAGAAACTTGTTAAATATAGCAAAAAATGTTATTGTCTCAAAATATTATATTTAGAAGTTAAAATGAAAAACATATTATTTTCAAAATTAGTTGAGTGAGCCTTACAATGTGCATTAAAACCAAAACGATTATATAAACTAATTATAATAATTTACATTTACTATGCAATTTGTGCCGTAGATCTGATACGATCTGAATTTAAGGAAATTGAAATTACGAGAGAGAGAGAGAGAGAGAGAGATTATATTTATGACTGCAATTTATTATTAGACGCATTAAATGTTATTAATTAGTATTCATTAATATTACTAATTGCGCTATAATTTTAATTTCAAATTAAATAGCTTCAAGTTTTAGAAAAAAAAGTAAACATAATTAATCAATATAATTTCGCTAAGCAAATATTATGAATATTTAGCGCAATCATTTCGTAATTACAGAATAATTTTGGAATTCTCTAAAAATTAAAACTAGTGATGCAATTATTATATTTCGAACCATAGGTCAAAGTGGGCACCCGTTTGTTTGTTTTTTTTTTGTTTTTTATAATTTTTTAACAAATATTTGATCATAAAATTTTAAAAAGCCATTAAACTTTATGAAACATAAAAATTGAAGTAAAACAAATTTTATGCAAAAGTATAAAACAATTTTTTTTTTGAAAATTCTAGCGTAAGTGCCGTCAATGCAGTTTTAAAATATTTTGATGGCATTTATCGCAGAATACAAACAAAAATTAATTATAACGCTTGTATACATTTCTTGTTTATTGGTTCACGTTTTGTTTTTTTAAAGTTGTTTTTGCATAATTTTCTGACATTTGCCAATATTTTAAGCGATGTTAAAGCAGTAGAGGTCAACTTGAGACGATTACCACAATTCCCTTTAATTCATGACACCTGCGATAGAAGTGAAGTGAAGCAAATTACATGTTTGAAAACGTATCACGAAGTGTTATTTCAGCTCATGACATGATTTAACATTTTCGACAATAATTCACTTATTGTAGTATTTTTTACTGATTCAAAAAATAGCGATAGTTATTTAGAAACGCTGTAAAGTAAATCGTATTGTTAAGCATAATTATTAAGGAAAAAATTTTTAGCCATGATTGTTGTTGCGTAAAAGTTGCATGAATTGCCGTCAATACCTTAAATAATTTCACAGAAAAGTTATACTTTTAGAGATATGTGTATTGAATTTCTTTTATTTTGTTAAAATAGCTTTATATTACTTTTCAGACATTGATATTTATTTCATTTTATCTTTTAAGAGGCTTAAAGAAAAATTGAACACACTTGCTATCTCTGTTATGAATCAATGGCCAGGAGTCCAACTGAGAGTCACTGAAGGCTGGGATGAAGAAGGACGCCATGCCATAGATTCTCTTCATTATGAAGGGAGAGCTGTTGATATACAAACAAGTGATAGAGATCGATCAAAATATGGTATGTTAGCGCGATTAGCGGTTGAAGCGAATTTCGATTGGGTTTATTACGAATCGCGGGATCACATCCATTGCTCTGTCAAGTCTGGTAAGTAACCAAACACAACATCACAAACATACGCGTTGCTAACTGTTATGGTGATCACTATGATTCACAAACATCGGGATTTGAGTGTGGGATTTGAGGGTGCATTCCTTTAAGTTTGTTTCAGACATTAAAAGTCTGCGATTCTATTCAAACCAAAAAAAACTCGATAAAGTTAATTGCAAGTTAAAAGGAAGCAAAATATCAGTACTTCTTCGTAACTTCTCTGCATGTTATATTTGATTCGTTTTATTTGATGAGTGATTATGGTTACCCCCCGGATAGGGACTCAATTACTTGCTTTAAAATTTGTCCCCTTGTGTTGAGTTGGCCGTTAAAATACCAACTTAAAGGTGAGCCTTATCTTAAAGCAGAGTAAACGATACGCGCAACTCTGTATTCATGTCATATAAACCATTGAATATTTTACTTTTTCATTACTTTTATTCTAATTTCAAATCTTGATCTCTAAAAAGTTTTAACTATTTTTAATTACTTTACAAATAACTAGAAAGTAATTTTCGTTATCGTAATAAATCTATTTTATGTTGACATTTAGAAAAATCTGAAGCATCGCGATCTGGAGGCTGCTTCGATGGTAACAGTATTGTGATGACTCGTGAAGGACCAGTTACCATCAGCAATATTAGTGTAGGACACGAAATACTAACCGTTACTAATGATGGCAGCATTCAGTTCAGTGAAGTTATATTATTTTTGGATCGAGATCCTAATCAATACCGAGTTTATTACCAAATAGTAACCGAATCGGGAGCAAACATATCGTTAACTCCTTCACACCTATTGTTTGTAAGAGACGACAATTCAACTGAATTGGGTCATCAAATCGGTAGTTCAGTTGTCTATGCTCGAAATGTGCAAATTGGTCAGTTCCTCTATACCTCATCATTCGTTGATAATAATCATTTTATGACTTTTATGAAAGACAATAATAAGTCAGTAAAACATTTTACGCGTTTGGAGAGAATAGTAAGCATCACTACTAGTAAACAAAAAGGTGCTTACGCTCCTCTAACAAGAGAAGGAAATTTAATTGTAAATAGTGTGGTGGCTTCGTGTTACGCAGTCATCAACGATCAAAACATAGCTCACTGGTCATTCTTACCGTTAAGAATATTCGAAAATGTCAAACATACGTTTGAAACGATCGCAAACTATTTATTGTTGCATCTCAAGCACAAGTCAGCCAACAATTTAGTGTTATCGCATCAAAATGGTGTCCACTGGTACCCTAAGATGTTGTATAGTTTATCAAAGTATATCATACCTCACAGCAAAATGTATTAATTAATCTAAATTTAATATAATTGCAAAACCATTGTTGGCATTAACTAACTATACTTAAAAATGATAAAACAATAAATATCATTTGTGTAATTTATAGAATATATTATATTTATATATATAGACTTATAGGATATGTAATGCACATTTTAAATATTGCACCGTTTAATAGCGTTTATTTATTTTTTCTACATTTAGCTAAATATGTTTCAATTAAAAGAATAAAAATATTTTAGTAATTTTTAAATTTTTGTTTTTTTAATTTTACAATTAGTAATGGACTTAAATTTTTAATTAACATAATATTTTAGAAATGACAAACAATTACCGCATTCTTGCGTTTTATTCGATTTATTTACAAGGAAAACATCAATGAAGTTAATCTCAAATTTGTAACAAGTTTTAATAAGTATGAGTTAAAAATCTGGAAGTTTTTTTCGGAGAAAAATGTTACTCAAAATGACTTATTCTGTGTATACAATTAAATGTATTTTAAAATATGTCAGCAATCAGTATGTTCTAAGGCTATCGTTATGGTATCGCATGTAATAATTAACTTGCCTTTTCATCTATTTATCAGCGGAATAATAGCACTCTTGTGTTAACCAGTAAATTAAGCTAACATAAAGCTTATTACGTGTTTTAAATTGAAATTCCAATAATTCAGTTCTAATCAAATCTATTTTCATAGTAAACAAAAGCATTGAAATAGTCTTGATATTGTTATAATTGCGGTAATGATAATCGTTATGATAGATGATTGGAAGTACTGAGTATTGGCGACATTACAAACATCACTTTCACAGAAACACATGTGTCCGTGACCGTCCGATTCTTCCATACATACGTGATCCACCATAAATAAATTGATGTACAAATTGGCGGTACACGTACGCTGAATCGATTGGTGTGCTATCGTATTGGAATGGTATGTGGGATTGGGATCGAAATCATAACCCAATTAGTATTTCAAAATACATACTGTATATTATGGTATTATTGCATCAGCAAAGTGCAAAAACATGCAACAGCTTTTCAATTCATTTTCACTAGATTTTCAAAACTGATCCATCAATTATTGTTAGCAAATCTTCAAAATTGTCTCTATTCAATTAAATACGTATTTTATTAAAGAACTTTTTCCTAAAATACCGAAATATAAATAGTGAATCATACTGTAAATCGGAATTTGTATATAGTTGTGAATAACTCTCACGCAATAACAACGTTTTCAACGAAAACATTTTTTTAATGAAATTGTGATTCTCATAAAAAATAACGAATATGTTATTAAATATTATTTATACCGGTATTGTTTTATCGGTAATCTTATCTACCGGTCAATCTATAGTACTGACCGCCGGCGCCGCAGCGCCAGCCGTCGGCACAGCAGCAGTGTCTTTGACCACAGCGAGTGGAGCCACTGTTACGGCAGTTGCAACGGGAGCCACAGCTACGGCAACGGTCGCTGCAGGCACTGTAACAGCAACAGCGACAGCAGCGGCCACAGCATCGGCAGCAGCTGAAGCTGCGGCCACAGTTGTCACCACAGCTTTAACCTTATCAAACCCTATCGGATGGTTAGCTATTGGAGGATTAGTAGTGGTTAGTACTGCTGCCCAACAAATCCATAATTCACAACTAAACAATCAAAGTAAGTTTGTGTTCTTATTTATTGGCCGACTAAACACTTTAAATTCGACATTAATCACAAAAATGTTTTCCTAATCATTGGTTTCACAACTAATTAATATTTGAGTTTTATTTAATAAATTTTTAATTAAATTATAGAATACGACGGACGACAGCTTTTCGTCTCATTTGAAGACTTTGATAGTATAAATTCTTGATTAATTAATTTCATAAATATATATTTTAAGTGTTTTTTATATATTAAAGTCAATATTTTGGTCATAAAACATATTTTTCTAAAATGTGAGAAAAATAAATTTAAATGATTACTAATCCTAAATAAATGGTAAAATCATAACTAAATTTTAAACGATAATTTTCGAAAAAAATCAAAATACATGTCAATTTTTTCTTAATGTTTTAAATGCATGGGTAAATCAAATTAGTGTCTATCGCATCATAAATATAATTTATTTTACAGAAAATGTGAAATGCAATTAATTATCTGTGCGCTCAGCAATTATATACAGTATAGTTTGGTATGAATAATAGTAATACTTACGCGTATCTCTGTTCTTAACAATTTTGACACAACAGCCCTCACAAACTTTGAACGGAACTAAATCAGTACTAATCGATGCGTTGAATGGATCGTTACATCGAGAATCACGCGCTGATTCGCATTCGTAGCAACGAATACGTGACTCTAAACATAATCGAAAACAACATTAATAATAGTAACCATTAAACATCAACAATTAAACACTTACTGAGACATTCTTCCTCAGTACTGGTTATTACGATGAAAAGCGCAAAAATGCTAAATGCGGTCAATGTTGCTATCGATTCAAACATTTGTCAATTTAAGTGAAATACCGATCAAATCATAATCGTAACAAAATTAGCTTAATTGGGCACACATTAAACTTACCATCCATTTAATTGGCTTATGATCATATGATGGTTATATAAAGTATAATTAATTGTTTGCCGATGTCATACCATCGCATCTCTCATCTGATTCAATCAAACCAAACATCAATGACGTCAATACAACAAATGATTTGTTTGTGTTGTTTAATGCGCACAACACAAACAATGTGTTCATTTGTTTTTAAATACCATCATAAATATATACGTTTATTAGTTTGGTTGATTAAAATTAAATGGGCACCAATTAACTGATAAGTAGATATTAAATAAACAACCAGAAAATGAAAGTTATTATGCAATTTTTTACAACAATTCTTTGATATACGTTATAATCTCTAATTTGATAGTTAAAAACTTTTTTAACTTATAATGTATTTAAGGTATTCTGTATTTTATTAGAGGACAAATATTTTTTAGCTCACTTTCTCAGAGAGAAGTTGAGCTTATGGATTTGACAATGTCTGTCTGTCTGTCCGTCCGTACGTTCGCAGTATTTCGCCTATTTCTCATATTAATAAAAGGATTCGGCTTTTTCATCTTGGCTTAAAAACTTATATTTGTGACATTAAGTATGCAGTGACCAATGAAAAGGTGATTTCTCTATAAATGTATTTTTTCTTTTTTATACTGTCTCATACAAAATTTTCTAATACCGCGCCCTCTGATCCCGCAAAATACATTTGTAATATATAAATTTCAGGATAAAAATTATAGAACGCTAAATTTAACTTTGACAATGTCTATGACCTATGTTTCCGAGCCTACACTACCGCTACAAAATCAACCATACATTTTGAATTTTCCCAAAGCTATATTGTTTGCTTCACAATACTATAATAATCTAACGCTTATAAAAATTTAGTATTGTTTATTGTTCGATGTCGAAACGGTTTAAATTGTAATGCTAATATTATTTAAATTTTTGTAACAAAAGTAAACTATTATAATACTCAACGACAAAGTTTTTTTTAATAATTCACATTTAAATGCGATGATTTTGTTATAGCATACAAAAAATTAAATTAATGGGGTTTCTGC
>JAQIXJ010003035.1:0-13892 GCA_034700185.1 Phthiracarus laevigatus
TGACTACCAGTGATGGTACTAATAGTGACTTTGTATAACTTTGCTGTTAATACAACGTTGTAAAGTAAAGCTAAAAGATTGTGTTTTAAACGCGACTTTATTATACAGACATTAATACAAGAGTGAATATTTTACATGGAAATTGGGTATAAATAGTAATGTTTTATTAACAAACGTTTACATTGCGTTGTATACATTGAACTAATGAGAAGGTTTTTAGTGTTAATGACAATTGAGTGTTTGAGATAATAACAAATGAGTCATTTGAGAGTAAATGTATTGAAATGTATCGAACATTATTGAAGATGTAAGCGGTGAGTATATAGCCCCATATCAATATATAGTTCAAATATGTCTGTTTCTTTGTGTGTGTATCCCCTTTATAGGTGCCCCTGTAGGGGATACCCCATCAACACCCATATTGTTGGATGGTTTCGAAAAGTAGAGTGCAAGTAAGGGGGTTTCTACAATAGTACTATTCTAATGTAAGAATAAAAACAATGTATGCCGTTAGTTCTGTAAGACTACACGTGTGTAGTATAGTGTTAGAGTCGACGCAGATCTTTAACATTAGTGTGCGTATCTTTGATCAGTGAAAACGTTTAGACGAAGTCAACAACAAAATAAGGTAATATATTTTTTAAATAATAGTCTAACTAATATTTAACTTTTATTTAATAATAGTAATAATAACAATAATAACAATAACAACAACAATAACAATGGCTTCCCTTTACGAAAGACCGTTGGATGAGCTGATTGTTTTGAAGAATAACCGAAAAGATCAAACAATCAGCGATGAGCTGATTGAGCACATTGGGTGCGGACTTTCTGGTTATATAATTCCAAAACTTAAGTCAAAAGTCAAGCCATTAGAAATCTTAATTGCAAAAAACATGAAATTCAACATGACCTCTGATGCAAAAAATAACAATTGCCATCTCTGAGTAATACCTGGAGATCCTGCCAGTGTCATGCTAGAAGAATTAATTGATCAAACACCGAATCCACCGATAATTAATTTTGAGGAAATAAATCGTCCCTCCACTAAAGAAAACTCAAAAATTCCAGCTGACGTCTGAGAAAAGATGAACAAAAAACAAAACCATCTTAAAAAACTAAAGAAAAATTATTCACGCAAGCGTAAACATAAAGAAAACTCTGTTGTTATCAATCGAATCGTTATGGCAGAAGAACTGTCGGCAAATCCATTAGATCTTCCGGTTATAATAGAAGTCAGCCCACCTGTTATTCGCCCCGAAATTTACAGAAAGAATAAAGAGAAGAGGTAATAGCAACTTTTGAAGAAATCGTAGTTCGCTGTCTTGAAGACTAAAAACAAAAATTTCTTTGGCGCTTCAGCAAATTGGCTGAATTATTAAATCCTATGCGTTCCAGTAGTTAGGCTATCTTATACACAATTAATTTTCTAGAAATTAAAAATTTAATTACGATTAATAACATTTTATAATGTGAATAATAATTAATTTTTATAATTAACATTTAATTTTTCATTTTAAACAATTTAGATCAATTAAATTAAATAGATGTTTATGGTCTAAAAATAGATCCACTAAATATTAGAAGCCATGTGGACTGATAGATCCCCATAGTAGCACTATGGGCTCAATGGGCTCAATAGACCCCCTTAGTATAACTAGAGGTCCCATGGGTAGAAGTGACCCCCTAGTAGTAATATGGGGCCCAAGGTTGGAATTGAACCCCTTAGTTGTAGTATGGGGCCCATGGGTGGAATTTACCCCCCTTAGTAGTAGTATGTGGCCCATGAGTGGAATTATCCCCCCTTAGTAGTAATATTGTGCCCATGGGTGGAATTGACACCCCTTAGTAGTAATATGAGGCCCATGGGTGGAATTGACCCCTTTAGTCACATTTCCCAATGGCTGTTAAAAGTAGCTTAAACTGTCAATAAAGTTGCAAATTAGCAAAGTTTTGCATGTGATTGAGTGAGATACACGGATTCGGACTTTACATTTAGAATAACCATATGTTCTTAGGCTAAACTGAGAGAATTTTTTATTTTTAAATATTTCCACCTGGACTTGATCTGGAGATAAGGAATTCTAAACTTATAACCGGGACTTTTAATGTTAAACTTATAATAACTTTTCTGAGAATCGGGATTTCCAAAGTGAAAATCCGAATAATCCCGGAAACATTGACCACTAGGTCCTGAATTACTGTACGCTATACAGGTATAACTAGGTATGAAAATCAAAACGAATGAAAGATTAAATGCTTTTAAAACTGAAAATGAATTGTGGGTATTGTTGTAAGTATTCGAATTAAAATTAATTTATTTGTTCATCTTAATATGAAACTTGCGATATCATTTTGACTCTCTATTTATTAGTTTCAATCATGCAGGATGTTCTATACCGTAGATTACGATCACTATTGTTGTAAAACCTAATAATAAAGTTTTAGTTTTTACTTAAGTAATTATGTACACAATTGAATTGTTTAAATTGATAACAATTTAGATTTGTTACAAAAATCAAAAATAGTGCCACTACTCTATAGAAAAGCTAAATGAATAAAAATTAAGGCAAAGCTTATGACCGAAAAAGTTCATTTTAGTTCGTAAACCAATGCTCTCTACCAACAATAATTTCATTATATTTCAAACAGCAAATTCAGAGTATTTCAGATCATTTAAACACTTTTTTATCGGTTCGTTGAGAATTACGGCATTGCTTGCTGTCACCACTTTAACCGCATTGTTATTTTTAATTTCTATACTGTCTGTTAATTTAAAACTTTCATTGTTTATAACTAAATCTAGTGATTAAAAAAACAGATGAAATGCTTTATTTTTTTGATAAAACATTTGCTCTATTTTACGCAAAATACTAGTTTTTTTGTACAGTATTGTCAAAACTTCAGATTCAATGTACCGTATTTGCTTTAATTTTTTTAAAGATTATTTGGCTAATCAAAAGAAAATAGGCATGTTTTTACCTTAATATATTTTTTTAGTATATTCCAAACTATATAAACGGCTTATTTATTTGAAAATTCGTTTTACTAAACTTTGATAAAGATTGAATCGAAAAACTTCATTCAACTAATTTCTATTTGAAAAACGTTTGAGTTTTTATTAATCGTAATTTTAAAGTTCAAATAAACAGCGTGATAATAATAAATTTCTTTATTTACGATAAAAATGACTGAAACAATGATTATTGAAATGTATATTTATTAAAAAGCGAAACATTTAAATAATTTCAACTCTAATTATATAAATAGTGATATAAAACTAGTGGAATGTGTATTTAACATAAAAGTGAAAACTTTCGAGCTTTGTTTGGAATGAGCGCATACTTTGGTTTGCGTTAAAAATACTTATCTATATATTGGACGGCTTTCAATGTGTAAGTCTTATATAATTTGTTTCTTCAATTAAATAACACATATGTATATGTATAAGCAATATATAATAATTATAAAACAATATATTTTTAAAAAATACTAAAATAGAAAATAAGGTTAAAATTTGGCGGTATTGTGGATTACATATACTATATATATATTACATGGCAGTTTCAAGTGGCCGACTCTTAGTACTCGCTATTGAATTATTAGTAGATGTGGTCGGAGACAATCTATTCAACTGATAATCGTCGTACAAATTTTCCACGTATGACTCCCCATCTAAAGATGTTTCCAAATATTTTTGTTGACTCTCGGGAATCGGACCAATACTATAAAAACTGGTACCTGTTAGCGATGAAGGGTGAGATGGAGGTTGAGATGGGGGTTGAGATGGCAGTTGCGGTTTTGTGAACGTTGACATTATATTAGGTTTTTGCGGAATCGTTGGCAACTGTTCACTATATGGCAACGATCGCCGAACTTGTGGTATGGGAGGTGATGGTGTGGATGGTGTTTGAGAAGGAGATCGCGATGATTCCAGTGACTGTTTCGATTCGTGACTTCTGCCAAAATCTCCGTAAGAGTTTGGAGTCAAAGATTGACCACGTTTCACGTCAATAGTTGAATCAGTGGTTGATGTTCTTGACGGTGTGGCTCTAAACCCTTGATTTTCGTAAGTGAGATCAAATGTTGGATGAACTAAAATATTGATGTTTGCGTTTTCGAGTTGCGGATCATTTGCGAACCGATCGGTTATATCGGAATACTCGTCACCCCTTTGCGATGTGTGAAAACTTTGTGAATCGCCGTCGTATGATGAGTCGCCTCCAAATTGAGACGCACTCTTCTCCATCGAGTCTACGCTTCCATTCATTTTTTTACTGTACACCGAACTTGTAGTGGGCCTGTACTCAACTCTCGCCGCTTGAATCGCTTTCTCGATCTGACGTCTATAACCACTTTCGCTTAATGTATTAATTGAAGACGAAAATGAACGGTTCGATCGGATCGAAGCGCGAATCGAATTACGTCTTTCAAGTTTTTCTTTATATCGATGTCTAGATTTGCAAAGCCAGCAACAAATACATATTAATGTTAATAATGCTGTCACACTTGATATGGTTAGAGCCGCTATTCCTAACGGTTCTCTATACCAATAAGAAATTGTAACTCTAATGTCGGGATCTTTTTCGCATAAAAATGGCAGCCGTTCGTTACAGTCATGATTACGAACTCTACCATTAATTAATACTCCGCACTCATCCACGTCAAGGCCGAAAGACTGAACCCATACTCGATGATATCTTCGATCGAAATTTTCTTGTTGGGTGTAAATAAAACGTGTCACTTCTTCGTGGTTGACGCGAATGAAAGGCATGGACGAGTTTTCAATATCACAAAAAACTCTTGCGTCCGCGTAAGTCATTCGCGCACCAATATATGCGAAACACGTTTCGCCAATTTTATCCCATCCACCCACACAAACACCACTAAGAACTGATTGATTGGAGGTGTAAAACGGTTTATACTCGACTGGAATTAAATGATAATAATCTTTATAATCGCGTATTCTTGCTTCGACAGCACTCGTTTCGTTAAAACCCCACCAGTTATTAATAGCACGGATAGATGGTCGACGCATATCGTCTAAATTAGTTCTGTTCAATGTCGCCAATTCAAAATCGTTATCCGGATTAACCAAATAGTTATCAGTATACACTTGCCCGGCATTGCTAGCAATAATAGTAGTTCTTTCGTGTTGTTTTGTGGCCACATTATTGTAAAACCAATTCCGTTTGACCGTTTGATAGGAAAGAGGCACGTGTTCGAAGCCGATCACACTTAACTGTGTTTCGCCTAAATTTGATACCACAATATTTTGGCTAAAATTGGCGATTACTTGTGACAGCACAACATTACTACGAAAGGGCGATCGATTACGCGTAAAGTAATTACGATTTATATCAACGGTTTGATATGAGCGACCAGACTGTGCGCCTTCAAAAAATAATACTTCATTGTTAACGTTAGACACAAATAAGTTGTTATGAAAAACACCGGTCACTGACGAAACACTTGAATGTGAATTGGCGTGAATATGTAAGCCGCCCTGATTTTGTTCCACTAAATTGTTATGGAAGTATAGGTATTGAGAATTTTGCAGTTCCATATATACGGAACCATTACATGTGGTAAAGTTGCCGTAAAGATGCAAACAATTATAAGTTATAGTGTTGTGATGTATGGAAACAGTGGGAGTACTTTCACCTGCGCTTCGATACTGAATGGCTCCCAAAACATTATCATTAATGTCCGAATATGTTACATTATGAAAAAGGCCGCGAGCGATATAAAAAGAAACGGGCAAAGTAGCGACTTCGGCCACAAACCCGTAATCACCACTCGCTCCCGTTGCGTGTAATTGAACGCTTAAAGAAAATTCGGTCGATGAGTAGAATTGAACTTCAGAAATTTGATCGTTATTAGCTGGTGGACGGACACTAATATCACCAATTAATTGCGATGTTTGATTAAAAATATCTCCGTCCCATATTTTTATTGAGTCAGGAATCGCGGAAAAGTTACTCGAATTAAATAAATTAAATTGAAGCAAACGAAATCCCACTCTTTTAATAGGGTGTGCGCTCGTAAATATTTTCACGCAATCAACTGGTTTATTGTCGTACTTGTAATACAACAAAATGCGTTCTTCGACAACTAGTTCTTTACTGGTATCACAAATGTCTACCATTCCAAACACATTGTAAGGCAATCCCGACACACCGAGAGGTTTGTAAGGAATAATAGGCGACTCTGTTGATGAGCCACTAAGTAGAATATAGTTAAGTCCAACACCTAAATTATTGTGCAGATTAAGGCGATGAAAGGTTAGCTGCCCTGGAGGTGCAATCGCTTCGATAGCGTGAGAGGCGCACGATTCCACTTTTACGTACTCTAAATTCACGTCTCTCTGAACCATTTGAATTGCAGCATTTTTTTCTCCGTGTAAAATTCCGGCATTACTTATTGAAACAAATTGCAATCGAGATGTGGGTTCGTAGTAAACCCGAGTTGGAAATTGAAAGTTGCCTTCAGGTTTACGTTCATAGCCTGGAAGAGCGAAACGAATGCCTCCCCAGTATTCTTCGTCGGTTTGTTTGTTATCACTACCGCAGTATACGTACACAAACTCATCGCTATCATAAGCGCATGAATAAGAATGATTTCCATAACCATTTAATCTCAATTCACACTCCGCTAATTCTGTTTCGATTCCGAGACATTCTATCGGTTCGGGCCAGAAACGAATTCTAGATATTAATGTCTGTCCCATATCTAAACGCCTGCCTCTCTTCAGATGTACATTGAGAACGGAAAACCCGAGTTGTCTGCATATTACCTGCGCATTTCGTTCCGTAAATCTCTGATCACAAATAGGTGACCATTGAAGTGTAGTCAAATTGAAAATTTCGACAAAACCATCTTTTTGTTTGCCTTTAATACCTTCTTCGCATCCTTCAGTGTAGCACAGTCTAACATCTCCAATATTGCTAGCATATGGTGACTTTTGAATTATTGATCGAACAGATTTATGATTTCGTTTGAAACGCATATGATTATTAAATTTAACGGCTCGCATGATCACAGGCTTATCTTCCATACCTCCAGCTGTCATTTCTCCCAACACAAGAATTCCTACGCTCGGAAAAAACTCGATGACAACGCCAGCATTTATTGTAAGCGTCGCGTCTGGCATAACAGTCAAATCAGCATTAATTACGTATGGTTTCTGCCGTTCATGTAAAATAAGCGACTTATATAATCGGCCGCCAAACGGTTTTTCAGTATCTAATATGGTTTCTTGCATATCCGAAGATATAGTGGTTGCATCGAATGATTTACTAGATAGGAATGGACTAAATATAGTAACGGCATAACTGTTCCAATCATCAAAATCAAATATCCGCTTTTTTATTTCAATGTGGTTAACGGTTCCCCACCAGTTCTGAACCAAATAGATTTCGCTGTCCAGCGAACCAGTAAGCACTCCCGCAATAAATTCGAACTGCAAGTTACTATTGTCAAAAATATTATTAGTAATATTGACCTGTTGCACACCACGCAAAGCAAATGCGTAACTTTCCGGATGATATTTGTTCACTTTGGCTTTGAAAGTGCTCTCGCGATTGTCGGTAATGATATTTCGAACAAAATTTGCGTCAACAACGCCAAACTTGTCGGCATGGCTTTGCATATTTAGTTCGACCACGAAATGAACAAAATTCTGTGTCATTCTATTATCATAAATGCGCATCTCTTTCTCCATTCCAGATATACTAATCAATCCTATACGACAATGGTTATCATTAAATGTATTTTTCGTGATATTAAGTCGAGCGAAGTGTCCATCAATGCTAAATTCGAAGTTTCGATTATTGAAGAACGTGTTATTGTTAATCGAAATAGTATGCGTGTAATTCTCATTATATTTCCAAACGTAAGCCAATTTGATAGTCAAACCACCATTTGAATTATCGCGTATAACCGAATCGTTAACAATCCAGTGAAACAAATTATTCGAATTTCTAATGTCTCGGCTGTACTGAACGATTCCACCGTTATTTTTTTCAAACTTATTGTTAATGAGCGTGTAGTTAATTTCGGCTAATGTAAAATCTAACGGATCATAAAACGGTGTGTTCACAAATATAGACGCGTCATTAGTGAGAAAAACATTATTAATTATTAAAATCGTTTCGTTGCAATATCTATGATAGTAATCGCGTTGTGGGCTTAAATCACGATTGTAATGATTGCTAGATATTCCGCGATAATTCGATTCAAAAATGATTGCGTCCAACGTTATTGTCGTCATTTGTTTCTCTTCCATAAGTTGCTGCTGTTCTGGTCTAATATTTGGATTATAACGTTGTATGGGATTAGTTGTTATATATAAAACGATTCCGCCTTTTGGATTATCCCCAGTTTTATATTCAATAGTAACTTTATATCCGGGATATAATAATGGAAATGAGGTCAAATTGAGCTTTAAATCCCATGTGGGCAGTGTCTGACTCGGACCAGAGATGGTCATCGTTTCGGTTGAATCTTCAAATATTGGGTTGAGTACCATAATTCCAATAGAATTGCCAATATATGTTTCAAGCGTTAGATTATATGTCAATACACTGACTGATGGCTTACGACCAACGATTACGTACCAAGAATTACGTTTACCAGAATATATTTTATGATACTGTATTCTCGAATCTAAACTTGGAAGACTAAAAACAGAGGAACGTTCGTTTGGCGCAATCCATGCCACCAAATCTTTTTGCTCGAAATTGTTAAACATCGGCTCATAGTGAAAACCACTTCCTTTATTGTTGAATAACTTGGAATTGGAAACGCGAATGCCTTGCGATCGGGTAGTAATGCCATGATTGAGATTGTCATAAATTTCGCTGTTATCTATTCGCAAATTTTCCCGATTGAAAAACACGTCATTCCACATAATGCCTAAACCCGAGTCACTATTTCCTCTGATAAAAATATTTTTAATGAAATATCGATTGAAGTCGATCTGAAAAGCTGGCTTAAAAGCGCGAGTGGAGTAATCTAATAGACCGGCGCGTTCTATGATCACATTCTCCATATGTGATTCTTCGGATAACATGCCGATTCGAATACCAGTCCACGATGGCATAAAACACTTAATACCGACTTCAGATGGACATGAGTTTTCAAAATCATTGTTGAAGTAACGTTGAGCTTTACATTCAGTTATATCGACATCCAAATGATTGCATCGCAAATCACTGAGCAGAACATTTTTCGTGTTTCCAGAACTAGGAAACTGAGACTTTTCTAGAAGCCAGTCACGAGAATTGAGAACATAACCCATTTGCTGACACGCGACCGCTGCATCTTCGATGTCAAAGCCATACGAACAAACGGTTCCCCACTCCGTTCCAATAAGTACTTCTAATCGACCACTCGTTACATTACTGAGCCGAACAGCAGTTCTAACAGATGTTGAAAACGAAATTGAGCGAACACCTGTGGAATTGTTAGCAATAGCTGACGAGCCCATCATAATCTGACTTCTCTGTATTGTTTGACTTCGGTCTGATCCGAGAGTAAATTTAATATATCGTTCTTTATTGGATCCTCCTTTCACTTTTAGCTTTCCTTGAACCATCACACCAATTGATTGGTCAAAATGCAATTCAGTTCCTTCGGGAATGATTAACTCGCCTTCAGGTCTTACGTAAATATCGCGCCTTACTTTATATAAGCGACTCTCTAAAATAACCTGACCGAGCACTTCGCCTCCTATTTCGCTGGTATTAGTGGGAAAATGAATTAATTTGTCTCTAATCGTATCGAACGATACCGCTGTATTTGAATCTAATGCTTCCGCAATTGTTAAATACTGTAAAAATTCGACTTGCGCTAAATTGTAACGATTTTTTCGGTCAAAAATTCTCTCGTAAATATCCATCGCCACCAGAAATCCCCAATAATTATAAGAAGCGTTTATAACTTTTGAGTGTATTTCTAAATGCGAAGCCAATTCAAATCGTGATTCTTTATTCTCAAATTGATTTCTAATAACATAAGTATTACTGGACGACACGACCACAACCGCTGCCGCTCTTGACCGAGGATTAAGTGAACCAAAAGCTTCATTAATCACATTATCTTTTAAAATATTTTTTGTGAACAATAATTTCTGCGTTGTACTATCTTCGTGTAAACCGATATTTGCGACATAAATACCACTGTTCGCGAAAAACTTATTGTGCTGAATCAGTACATCGACAAAAATTTCTTCGTAATTAAAATCATCCCAAATTATATTCCTATTATTAATATAAATAACTCCGGTTTTGTGTGACGAAAAATAATTGTGTTCAATCAACGCCTTTATATAAAAAATAGGTGCTATAGTAATGGCACGTTTCTTATTTGCATCGAATTTGTTGTGCGTTATCGATATATCAGTTTTGAATATGTGATCGAAATCTGTGTTCCAACACGACTGGTATTCGATCGCATCGTTTCCATTCTGACTGAAATGATTCATACTTATGTTCCAAAATGAATCTGATTTACAAACATTAGCCATAAGTAATCCAAAATCACCATTGTTTGTGATCGCGGAATAAGTGATTTGAGATGAAAAGTTGAACGCTATTCGATCACTGGTTTCATTAATCCAAATGGCGATACCTCTTAACGAATTGTTTGTAATTTTTGATCGATCAATATGTCTGTAACCACCAGAATATGTGATATTAATGCCATCGCCAGTGTTATCTGATATCAAGCTATTGTTAACAATAACATCTCCAGCGCCAGAACTGATATGAAAACCAGACACATAATTATTATTAGATATTTCTGTACGATTAACAACAGTTCCACTTCTTTGATTACGAATCCATACGCCGCGACCATTATTATAAGCAATTTTACTGTCAGTTATGTTCAAATCATAGGCTCTGCCGTTATCGATAACAACCACAACAGTGAAGAGAACAACACGAAAAACTGCGGGTCTGTAACAGATTTTCATTGGACCGTTTCCTAATAAACTGGAAACACTTTGCGGTCGTGTATCGTTCCAAACAATAAAATCGGCAATTTTATTACCGGCATAGCCATCAATAATATATATGGAACCGTTACGACTGGCATATCGATCGCGATAATCGCCATCAGCGCTCATCAATAATGGAAAATGAATGGTCAATCGCTGTCCTTCCCAATGATTGGCATAAAATTCTTGGCAACATTCTTTCGTCGATGATTGATCTTTGGACTGTTCATGGGTTAAACGAATGGGAAACAATTGACTCGGACCGAGATTAGAGGCCGAACAAAAACTTTCTCTGCTAAATTCAGGCATGTCGTGATGAACGTAAACAACACCATCGGCGCCATTGCTTTCAATGAGTACATTTGTGAGACTAACTCTGCCGTAACTGGAATTAACGTAAATGCCATAACCTCTATTCTGCATAAACTGACTATTTGTGATATCAATCGCTTCTTTAGCGTTCGTAATATTGATAGCATTAAATGCGGACCATCTTATTTGTACTTCGTTTATTTGTGGCGGCGTTCCAAGAACTTGAATAGCAGACGTCACGTTACCATCCTTGCCTTCGCCGGCATAATAAATATTAACGAATTCGAGACGAGAATTGGATACATATCGATCCCATTTATGAGATAGAGTTTGAATTCTGTGCATATCGGCTTCAATAAATTCGAGTCCACGCCAATATAAAGGACTCTGATTTAATTTATTGTCGCATCGGATACCGATATCAGTGTGATAATCACAAATTCCACTACCAATTTGTCTGGTACTCCACGACGAACAATCTTGAATCGCGCGCTCATTTCCAGTACAGTTTGGACTCTCGTACAAAAACTGACGCGAATCGTTAAATTTGCGAAACCAGTGATACCATTGGCCGCCAGTAAATCCTAACTGACGGCATACAACTCCAATATCGATTGATGTCCAATTTTTTGAATTTGTGCAAACAGAGTGCCATTTTCCCTTATAATTGATTTGTAAGCGGCCCTCAACAGGCAAATCGCCATCAACTAGTCGTATGTCTGGCCACGAAGCCGTTGATATCGTGGGTTGTATGGCTGTTGTGTATCTGTCGGTTGAAGATAATGTGGGATCTAATCCTGTCAATGTTATCCTTCTTTCATTATTACCCTATAAATGTTTAAAGTAAATAATTACTATGATATCATGCTATAATTGAATTAATTTTTAAAAATTATTTAAAAACAAATAAAAACGTTTTCAAGGTGTTGTCAAAAAATGATAAATAACGAAAGAAAAACAAAAACAAATGCTTATACACACGCAAACTGAAGGTTATTCGAAAGATTGAATTCTTTAAATACTTTATTGTTATTTAATATTGAAATGATTTTCCCATTTAATAATTATAAATGTAAGAACTACAAGAACTAATTCCGTGTTTCATAATTATTTTGCAATATTTGCTTAATTTTTAAAATGCTGAATCAGTTGTGCGGTTATATCAGTTAGATAATTAAAAGTTTAGTTTTTACTCGTTTTATTTTAAAAACAAATAAAAATTATGCATTTAAGCATTTAAAATACAACACAAAAAATAAGTGAAACAGAAAACCTAAAAGTTATTTATTGCGGGGACATAAAAATAATAAAAATTATGATTGATTGTAAAACACAATCCTATTATGTAAAATGAGATCTTATTATTAGTTTGTGCAACAAAATTCTTTCGGCTTCGTTTAATTAAACGTTTTTATACAAATAAACTTTAATTTTCAAATCTCAGCCTTAAAAAAATGCTTTAAAAACGTTGAAATTACGAAGTATTTATTTCAGGCTAAATTCTACGTAAAAACCACATAAAACCTTTTTTATTCTTTGTTTGGCATCAAACTGGCTTTCTATAGATAAATAATACGCAATACTTTACGGACATTGAATAAGGAAATATTTTCAGTCCTTCAAACTTATAAAAAAATAAAAATAAATAAAAATAAAAACTTTTAAAATAACTTTTAAAATATATTTGGAAGAAAATATGATACTAAGTTTGCCATTTGTTGAAATATTAAAAAAATAAGCAATTTGTTTGTAACCATAGTATAAAATTTGAGTTCCTTTAAAAGTTTCTCATGCTTTTCTGAATTTGTTTCTTTTAATATTTTCCTTTTAGATACGAATATAATTTTAATAAAATTAATAATAAAAGTTATGAATATTTTTTAACTTTGTAGTTAGAATTCATATTAAGATTTTTGTAAACTTTAAATACAACAAAAATTATTCACATTTACAACTTGTTAGCTTAGAGCCAGACACTCGAGTGTTTCGATTGCTTTTCAGCAATCATTATCAATGGCTTAAATTACCAAAAAGATGATTCAAACTTTTTAATAGCATAAACAATAAAAGAATAAAATTACAAAAATATGTATTTACCATTAAATATATAAGTTTTCATTATAAATATTTTTGACGTAACAGCTCATATTTATTTATTTATTTATTTATTAATAAAAGTTATACTAAAATATATAAACTAAATATTACATTATACATTAGATAATAACAGCGGATTCAGTTAATTTATCATTTTGTTTTACTCAAAAAAATATTTTCAACGTTTTTTAACATAAATCAATATTGATGTACGCTAATTATTAAATCATTAAACGCTAATTTACTTTAAAATAAAAATAGTTTTCGTCTCATTAATCGGTTAGTGATTCATGTTATTTTAATGACTGTAGGCGTTTGGCGATGATTTAGCGACTCTATTAGAAGTTATTGCGACAGAATTTTAAACCATTACAACACCACCCACAACAAACAAATGGATGTAGCCATACATGATCGCATCACACCACGATTTCAAATTTTTTGTTTTTTATGTGTATTAGGCGCCAATTGTCTGCTAAAG
>JAQIXJ010003036.1:0-13891 GCA_034700185.1 Phthiracarus laevigatus
TCTGTCCTGACGGGTCGGAGACTCACAGGCTGTCTGTCTGTCCGTGCCTGTGAGGCCGCACGGTCTCTCTAATCGAGTGACATAAAGGGCCGTCGCCCTACTTTCCTCCGCGAGCCTTCGGGTAGCGTGTCTAATCGAAACGCCACCGCTCGCCTCTCGTACATACTCGGCACTACTACTACATATTCGCCACCTTTGTATACTACTAATAATTACATTTCAATTTTATAAATCTTGTATCTGGTTGGAAACCAGATGGATCTTAAACAATTTGATTTCATATTAATTTTTCAAGTAAATTATTATTACAGTTAATACAAAAATTACAATTTCAAAGTCTATAATCTCATCATTAAATAGCCAAGTTTCAGCTAGCAGTATTATATCTGCGCACATATAAATCTTATCACAACTAAATAACCTATAGTTTTGCTTTAATGATTGAACATTGTGATGCATTGTGAACATGCGATAAACAAGAATGTTCGTGTTTTTGGTAAAATATATCAAATGCTGAAGTTGTTGTAATACCACCAATATTAAATTCTGCTTTTCCTGTTGGTGCGCATAATAACAATTTCATTGTTTCTGGCCTTGACCCTGGTAAACTATTAAAGTACCTAAAAAGTGACTGAATAATAGCATTGATAAGACACGACTTGCAAACACCAACACCACATATTGCATGATAAATGGTTTTCGACGAAGTTTTCATGCAATAAAAATGATCCATACAATATTGTTCTTGCTTTTTGTTTAATAAATGCATAATTTTCTGGTAATCGTTGTCGCTTCTGTATTTGATAGCTAAATGTTTAACAATGCTAAATTCAGGAACTGCTCTAGCGATATCCTGACATAACTATAACTAACATCATTAACTATTGTGTATACACTTTAATTATGTAATTTGTAAAAATAATCATTTTTTAACTTATGGTTAGTGTAAACGACCCGGATGGTAGTAACCAATCATGGATTAAAAAAATAAGATGCAATAATGTATAACCACTTTAAAATAAAATTTCAATTTTTAACTAGATAAAACATTATTATTAAGTAGTGTTTTTTAAATTGCAAAGTTCTATTTTTCGTTTGCTTTTGAATTTTATTTTAATAAAGATTGACTTTTGCTATTGCATTTTTTTGTCTGACTGCAAAATTCAGATAAATCTATTTGGGTATGTCCGTCAGTATGTCAGTCTGTCTGTCGGGTGAGCACACTCTTATGTTAATAAAGGGATTTTAATCTTCACTTTAATAAAGGGATTTTACCAATTTCTTAAGTCTAAAATGTTGCTATTTTAATGTCAAACCTGCATATGCCACTAAATTTTAATTCTTAATTTTCACCATTTTTGCCTAAATTTGTAAATTTTATCCAGTTTTTTGGTGTTTTTTGATATTTTAATAATAAAAACAGCATATGCCAATCAAATTTTTAGCATAAATTTTGGCTGTTTTTATCAAATTCTTGACTATTTCAACACAAATTTGTACATTTTTGACCCTTTAAAAGCCAATTTTAAGAATACTTTTTTATTTTTGACCTTTAATTTTGTCCTTTTTGACTAATTAAATCCCTTAATTAGCATTAGAAGTTGATGAAAATCCCTTTATTAAAGTAAGAAACTTGTTAAAACTTCTTTATTAGAGTAAAGATCAAAATCCCTTTATTATAGTAAGAGTGTGCACATACTTACAGACGGACGGACATAGTCAAATCCATATATCTGACAAATTTGCAAAGTCAGATAAAAAATTGTTAAAGGTTCATTTTGTTTTAAAAATTATAATTATGGATTGTTTCTTTAGCATTGTTGATGAAACGAGTTTGTCTGGATGTTCGTATTTTAGCTTTAAAAAAATGGTTTAAATTTTAAACAAATGATCTGTACAGGTAAGCGGAGGTGATATACTATGAGGTTATAATATAAAAGGTAACTCTCTATGAATGTGTCCCTCTTGTTCTCAATATATTTAATTCGATTTATAAATACTTACTTTAACTTTGTTAAATGTTTAAGACTTATCGAGTGTTAATTAAAACCTTTATCACTTATGGTAAGTCATCAATTGTTTCCCTATCGAGATGTTAACATCTAAACTTGTTTATGAATTTATTTTATATCTTGCAAATACGTATTTGATTAATTTATAAGACGCATAAGCTTAAAACTTAATCACATAGTTTCAGTTAGTAAAATCGATAATACAGTCATAATATCAGACTTTATAAAGTCAGATTAAGTTAGTAATAGTTCTCTACTAATGTACTTATATCTCACTTAATGAAGTTAGTTTCAGTTATTATATGGTCGCTGATACAGTCATAAAATTTGACTGTAAAATAAGTAACAATAAGTATAATGTAGCTGTTATGGTTATAATATCTGGCTTTTAAAATTATATAGCACTGAATTCAAAATTTATAAAATAAATCTAATTAAAATAAATTTCTACATTGAAGTTTTTTGAAATTTATTTTTAATCAAAATTTTAACATCATTTGCAAAAAAAAAACATCTTACAAATAAAACAAGAAAAACGTATTCATAGATAACACACTTTTTTATTGGTTAATAATATACAAGATCTCATATTCCTTTACTGAAATAAGAATCAAGTGAATTTTATAATTTGTAAAAGACTGTGCACACTGGATGGAGTCATGGACTGAGAGGCAGACATTGCCATAACCCTAAACTCGCCTTTTTAAAAAAGAGAAGTAAAAATTTTAATATTAAATACAATAATAATATATAAATTAGCAAATCTGAATATAAAAGATAAAAAATAATATTTAATCTAAATAAATAATGGAAAACAAGTTTAAACTTTTTTCAAATTAATTTTTTTACTATGTTACGGTTTTATAATGTAGAAAAAAAATAAAATTTTTCTGAAATTTTTCTGTTTGTTATCAAAAGAAGCAATTAATTAAGCTATAATAAATATCTATGAATAACTTTTTCTAAAAGAAAGAGATGACTGTATTCAATCTTGCAACCGAATGTATAGATACTTTTTTTGGAATATTTTTTTGTTAACTAAAATATTATCTAAGAAACAAAACATGACGCGATTTGCAAAAATTTTGAGATTTTTTTTAGCTCACTTCGAACGAGACAGGTTTTTCTATGTTCATTGCATTTGATTTAGAAATTATTATATATATTAAGTGAAAAGTACTTCACAATTAAAATAAATTTAAATAAATTGAGTTTTTTTAAAAACATATATTTTAAAGCGATAGTTAGTTTAAAAATCTAAATTTATTTCATGAGTATTGTACAATATGTTTTTATAAATTTTAAATCTATCATTTAACTATTTTACTAATAAATAAATGCATTGAAAAGTTAAAATATAACACTTTTCCTTGAGAAAACAAGAACGACAAAATCACAGAGAACTCACTTTCTTAGATAATGCTATTTATTTAGTAAACTTATTATTGTACTTTAATGTTTTGAATGATTGAAACCAAATAAAATATAACTTATATTGAAAACCATAGTGGTTCATGATGAAACAAATTTTTAAATAGTTACTTGAGATTTTAATATTAGTTTTTAATTTTTTTAGAAAAATTTGTTTCCCTAGTAAACTAAATGAGTTTTTTGGCAACACTTCTGAAGTTTTCATCGTTAAACTTTGAGTTAAAATATAAATTTTTAGACGTGTTTTAAATTAAAATTTTAATATCTTCAAATTTTCTTATACTAGACAAATGTTTATTAAATAATTACTCACAAAAACTTAAAGTTCGAAAGTTAACGCTTTGTTATAAGAAAAAATAGGATTCGTTCCTAAAAACATCGATTGATAAATATTTTGAAATTACTAATTCAATAGTGGTATTGCCATTTGTTAAGTTATATAAGTAGTTACCGCGTTTTTGGATCAAAATTTTTAAAACAGTTGTACGTTAAAACATAACATTATTTAGTTTATATTCTTTAATAGCTTGAAAAGATTAAATTAACGAAATTCTCGAAAACAAAATTCTTTCATTCATGTTCTTTTTAATCTGAACATTTTAAAAATGTTAATAAAGCTTTTTAATTGAAATAATATATAATGGTACGCCATATAAAAATAATTTACATTTTTAATTTATGTAATGTCGATTTATTACAATGTTTTTAATTTTTAAACTTAATCGATACTTTTTTATCAAAAAGATTATTAACTATATTTTATAAACTAATAAAAAATTCCGATTTTAATAACATATTACTTATTGAAAAGAATCTCAAATAAATTCCATAATAATAACATTATTCTAATATTTATTCTTAAAAATGAATTTTAAAAAAACAAATATTACTTGAGATTTCAATAATCTATACTTTTATTATTTAAAAGAATTTTGAATTCGTAGTTAACTAAATGAGTTTAATAGCAATAATTGTAAAGTGATAATTTTGAGAAAAGGTATAATTTTTTACGAAATATTTAAATATAATTTAATATTAAGTACGATATAAATAAACATATCCCGCTTTATTATTGCTTTGTCTATCAAAATAAGTGTTTTTTGGTCACTTTGAAAAGTCGATTTATTGGATTTGACATGCCCGCCAAGATGTCTGTAGACATTTTTATTATTATGTTAATTAAGGGATTTCTATTATTATCTTATCAAGAGCTTTTACCAATTTTTCTATATCTAATGCCAATTAAGGTATTTTGATTTTTATTCTAAATAAAAGGATTTTTATGTTAGTAAAGAAATTTTGTTTTTAACACTAATGAATGTTATTTTTTATTTTGTTATGTTAATAAAGTTATTTTGACATAATTTTTATGCTACATAAGAAATTTTAATCTTAAAATAGCATAATATAGTGTAGAAAATAGAATGTTTGCCAAAATTTTGCATTATTGTGAGCTGTTTTAGTGAACAAAGTTCCTTATAAAAATGCAAAAATCAGAGAAAAATAGGTCAAAATACACAAAAAGAAGATAATAGTTAGGTTAAAAAGTTATCTATCACTTTCTGTCGTTATTTGTCAATATATTCCGTTATCTGCCGTAATCTGTGACGAGCAATCAATCCAACGATAATACGCATAATAATTAAATTGTTTGAACGATAGACAGCCGGTTCGAGATTTGAACAAATAGTGTTAGCATGTATAATAAGATTCATATAAATTGCACGTTTTTCTTCCTTATTAGTGGCCAAAAGGATTATCTTATTATTTACTGTTTCGAATTTGCTTAAATCTATTTCTGCAAAGTATTCGAGTTCCAGAGGGTCGTGACAGGTACTTATTAGAGCTATTAATCCCATAGCTTTCATGATTAAAGCGAACATATTAGATAGTTTAAGCTTAACCATGAATGTGGTATCAGTTGCCGATTTCTGTGTGATTTCGTTACGCTCAAATAGAGTTACAAATTTAAGTTTGTCCACATCGCTATCTAACAAAACATAGTCGCGTTCTTTCAAATAATAAACAATGATAGCTTCATTTATATAACGGATAATATAATAGTAGAAATTACGAATTACGATAGATTTTTCTTTTCTGTTTTCTAGATAATGTACAATTATGCCAACGACGGTCATTAAATTAGATTCAGTCTTAAAGAAATTTTCGAATCCTGTAAGACGTACGCCTTTATTCTTAAGATAACATATATCGCTATTCATGTAATTCTCTGAAGAATATAAAGCGTATTCGTGGCCAATAACATCCATACAACATAAAGCACGTGTTTTGGCGTTTCTATCTATTCCATACATATAACTAGTTTCGCCCAAAATTAATACCGGAATTAACAGATAAATAGTGTCACTTCTCAAATAACAGGTCTTCTCGTATCTGTACGGTTGAAAAACTTCTGTGGTCATCCTGATCTTATTAATCAGTAACGCATGTCTTCGAGTGACAGTCTTTTACGTGTTTTTGCATAACATGTATTCAACTGCTGCTTCAAGAGTTTTTATGCCTCAAACCATCAATAGATAATTTTGAGCCGAACGAAAATCAAACGTTTTGTCTTCAGCCCATTCCTCCTCACCATAAGTAGCCGTAATTGATTGGACATTCCATTCATGAAAAATCTCATCCATTTAAATGAGATGTGATCCGAATTGAACGCCATATCAGTGATTAAATCGCTTTTAATAAAGTAGTTATCGATTACTAAACTGACTGTTATATCGCTGATGAACTCAAAGTTAAGCGCTTCTGAAACATGTGGTGTTGAAACACGTGTTGAATCAATTAAAACGTGAAACACTGCACTCTGTGTGTTGTTTTTAATACCAAAAATTTTAATATATTTTCCAGGAAAATATGCGAATATACCTCTCAAAAAACTCATTTTAGTTTTAAACTTTGAATAAAATTTCCATAAGAGTACGAGTTTATGTGAACAGATGAGAATAAAGAGTTTGTAAACACTCAAACTAAGACTCATCATGTTTAAAGTGTCGATCTCTGGCAAACTATTGGCTAAAATTATTCATGAAAAAATTAGTGAACGTTTAGTCTCGGCGGTTAATCACAAAGAGATTCTTTTAAAACTTTTTTAAAAATTTCTGCTAATATTTATTGCTTATTGTATGTGCTAATTTCCCACTGAAAGGATTTTAATTCGTTTCAAAAATTCTCTAAACAATTTCACAATTAGAAAAATTTATGAAAAGTATTGCTGATTAAAACTAAATAAAATCGTTAAATAATTCAATCAATAATTGTAAAACTATAGTTAAAATTGTTATCTCAAAAATACTACAATATTGTAACGAATGTCTGCGATTCAGCGCATGTGATAAAGTTTACTTCAAGTGTATGCAAAATTGGTTTCTCACATACAATCACATATATCTAATGTCTATATAATACAAGAATGTTCTTCACATAACCGCTTCTTTAGGTCTTATAAATAGTTTTACCAAACAGTCGTAAATACGTGAGCATAAAAAATCATTAAGAATTTGAATACATAACGCCCAAACAGGCATTCTTATCTTTAACGTTAAACGACTATAAAGTTATGCTTTATATGTATTATTTTTCATACACAGCGTAGTGCTAAATTATTAAATACACTCGAAGTTCGTTATGGTCTTTTAACAAGACGAGTCAATAACATTAGAAGAGATATGACATGAAGTTAATTAAGGGCCAGGGTAAGCGAGGAATTCGAAATACAACCGAATGAATTCGATTAACTGTATATTAGCTACAGATTGAGATTTGGAAACTGGATTTTTTCGACAGTAGCGAATCCCCCGATCCATCGATTGAACTTAGTACCGCGTGTGAACCTGCATAACCCTCCGAATTAATTGTGGGAACCTTATATGTTCAACCAATAACTGCATGGAAAGGAAGTTGAATATAACAGATGTCTTCAGCGAATATTAATAATCTTGAGTCCTACTCTTTTTATTCTTCTTCATAATTTATTTAATTAAGATACAAATACAAATTATAACATAACTAGTAAGACAAATAATATAACCATAGACATAATATTGAAAATGGTGGATCTAATTTTACGAGTTTTGGATGAAAATGCTAATTTCTAGCATTCTAATATACTTCTAAATGGGGGAATTTTAAAAATTTAAGGTGAATGGCTGGTTATTTACGGTAACCAATGTATATCAAAAAAGGAAAATTGAAACAATGGATAGAAGGGAGAAATAAATCATGAGAGAAAATGCTTATTTGAGACGCTTGTTATACTTGTCGAAAAAAGAAATATAAAAATTGATTCTGAAAATGAATTATTTCGGCTTAATCTGGCATTGGTTAAAAAAATCTGATGTATGCAGGTGCACATGGTGCAGATGTCATCCATAAGGATTAAAAAAAAATTTGCAAAAAAAATTTACAAAAAAAATCTACAAAAAAATCTACAAAAAAAATCTAGAAAAAAAATTTACAAAAAAAAATCTAAAAAAATCTTCCAAAAAAAATCTACAAAGGTGTAAAAATTTTAGGTATAAAATGGCTATAACCTGCACTAAATTAGCAAAATTTAAATTTAATTTGGTGAGCATTCATAAATCAATATTTTATTTGATGATAGTAATAAATTAAACAAAATACAAAAATAGAAAAATCTTTTATTAATCTTGGTATAAATACATTAGCTTGAAACAAGTTTATTATATTTAACCATATAATGTAATCTACTAATTAACTCTTCCATAAGTTATGAATACATAGAAACTTATTATGTAGTTTATGTTGCCATATAAAGTATAAAGTTTTATGATTTATTCACTAAGCTCAAAATTCGAAAATTTGAGTAATAGATGTTATCCTATAAAGTTATTCTTAGCTAACATATCATACATTTGATGTTTTCAAAAAAGGTTTAAAATAAAAATAGTTACACTTGTAGGTCAAGTGGTGTATATTCCGTGAAAAAATAATAAGTTTTACTAACAGCTCTTGCATCATAACAAACATTTTACAGCATAACTTGAAGGAAACAGTTGTAGGTTAAATCCGTTGAAGTTTAGAGTTAGTTAAGTTTAAATTTTAAAACTATAATACAGTGCCACATTGTATAACAACGTTGATGAAGAAATCCAGCAGACAATTAGCGACGTAGACTCTTCATAACAGCGCCAGGAGTCAGATGAATAATGGCAAAAGAGGAGATTTCAAATCCGTTAAGGAAAACGAGCCCAGCTCAGAAAAAAAGCTTGCGACACGGCACACCGCGAACTTAAATTGCGACTGCTACAACAACAACAGCAGCAACAACGACAATATTAACAACAACAATAGCGTTTTTTTATTCTTAACCCTTTTAAATACTATTAAATGGTGTAGCCCGTTTTATTCCTATTAATTTAAAAATTAAAAATGTTTTCATATAGTTTGTGATTTAAAATTTGTTTTTTTATCTCAAATCATTTATTTAAATTTAATTTTGTTGTAACTCATTTATATTGCGCATGGTATAACATTTAATACTTCTCTTTATTATGTTAAACTTATTATGCGATGTTTGAGCTTTAAGTGTAACTATTATTAACTTAAACTATATATGGCAACATCTCTTTTATCTTAAATTAGATAATACCATATATAGCTTAAGAGAAGTTTTAAAAGTTTGATCATGCTATGAATCAACAACTTAAAGTATAAATTGAAAATAACATTTGTACTTTTAAACAATACAAGTTTATACTTTATGAAGAGTTTTAAGTTTATCACGAAATTTCTTTTATAAAGTTTAAATAAATTATTTTTTATATAAAAAATGGCGCGATAAGTTATCGACTCGTATGCTTCACCGCTACTTAGTGCTGCTAACAAACATGCCGTTTTTGCATCCATAAATAATACATTTTACAACAAAGCCCGAATAAGAGAATACATAACATCTGTAAGCTATGAACGTCATTGTTATAATACAGATCAACAATTCGAAGATAAAATGGCAAGTTTGAAGATTATGGAAGCCATTCAAGTCACAATATCTTCTAAAAATTAATATTTATAAATTCTAAAACACCATGGTTTATTAGTAGTGGATTTTCATCATATTTATTAAGTAAAACAACCAAAACAAACAACATTAACTTATATATTTATTCGATTAACTATGACAATTTTTACACAATATCATTCCAAGAAAAATTTTAATCAAAAATAAATCGTGTAATCGATCTGTTTCCCTGGACATAGAACAATATTCACATAGATGATTCAACAGAAAGTGTAATAACAGGTTGGATTTTCGGACGCATATTTGACGACACTAAATTTTTTAAAGGTATAATTAGGAATTTTAAAATAATTTTTTTTCCAAATTAAATAATATTATAACAACACAAGTGAAATTAAATCTATAAATTTTATCTACAATCAACAATAATTTTAACTACATAAATAATGTTTCAAGCGATATTGAAATTAAAGCGTGAAAAGTTTTGTTTTATCTTTAATGTTATTTCATATTTTGATTACTACATCTGTAAAAACTTCATATATTATGAAAATGACTTTCTTGTCAATACCAATTTTTGTTTTTCTAACTATTTAATAGTGTGCAATAACAATCTCTTCAAATCCAAATCTTTTACAGCTTTTCACTTAAATATTAATAGTTATGATAAAATTTTAAATTAAGGCAAAATTAGGCTATAATGACAAAAATTTGATTAATACTAAAAGTGGCTAATGACTCTATTTGCAGTAAAAATATGGATTTATATTCTCAAAAAAAGGTCGAAATATCTAGTCAGCCTAGAGGAAATTCGGCAAAATTGTCAAAACTTAAAGTGCATATGCCACTAATAAGCCATAATAAAGTGTTTTGTTTTTTTTATTTCATCTGTTTTTAACATAATAAATAACTTAAAACAGAAAATATAAAATAATAGAAGCGAGCGAAAGAAGAGAGGGATTGACCAAAAACTTACAATAAATTAAATAGCAAAGTCAGATATTATGACCGTATCGATCTTGTTTTGTTAATGCATATTTCTTTTCACTATGAGAAAAACTTCAGTTCAAACAAATAAAGAACCTTATACAAAATAACAAGCAAATCTGAACAAACATTTAAAACACTTTATGAGACCATACTTGAGCACAATAGTATATATAATTTATGTAGAACTTAGACAATTTTTAGCTCACTTTTAAAAAGTCAGCTATTGGATTTGCAATGTCTTTGTGTCTGTTTGTCTGGATGTTTAGATAACAAAATTCAATCAAAAATGAACAAAATTGGCTAAAATATGGTCAAAATTGAATCAAAAGTGTTTAAAGTTGGCTTTAATAAGGGCAAAAAGGGCTTAATTTCGGTTAAAAATGTGTAAAATTGGGGCAAAATTTGCTTTAATAGGGGTAATTCATGGCTTAAATTGGGTTAAAAATGACTAAAAGTGGGGTAAAATTTATCAAAACTTATACAAAATTGGGTATAAAAGTTTAATATCGGGGCAAATATGAATAAATTTTTGTGTCACACTTCTTACAAGTTTTACAAGAACACGTTATGACACGAGCTTAATTGTATCTTTAACACAATTTTGATGTTACTTCGTCGACAGCTAAACTAAGAATGAATAAAATTATCCTTAACACTCACGGAAGTACTGAAACATTATTAACTAAAAGTTTTGTTTACTTAAAAATAGAAATCAATAATGTAAGCCAACAATAGATTTTAAGTCAAAGTGAGCGCATTACTAATGTGCTATTTGAAATTATGATAATTTCAATTTTATTATTGTGACCTAATTGTTTGTGTAGGTGGATATTACTCATACATTGTAATTTTTAAATTTAAAACTAGATTTTAATTGAAGTTTTGTATAAAGAACACTATAATGATGTAATGATTAAAACACTTGCTATACCATCACTATGTTGTTTATTTTGGTTTCGAATCCATTATGCAAATTTAAAAAAACTATGTTAAGAAAAATATAAATATAAGAAAAAAAATACTTTATATTTTATTGACATTTTGAAGATTATCTTTTTATCGATTAACTTTCAAAATTTGTCATAATATGATTTTTTATTTAATTTCATTTTGAAATCATTTAGGTTGAAAAAGTGTGACCACATTTTGCTAAGATCAAAAATCTTTTATTAGTTAAATTTATTGAAAACGGCTCAAGCTTCTTTATTTAACTGTTTGTTTGTCTATCCATGTAGTTAAACGCAAAAGATCGCTAATTGAAATAGGCAAGTATTTTGTAATTCTTTGCTTGACATATTTTAAAACATTCGAGTAAATGTTAGAATATTTTTTAAATAACTTATTAACTTAAATTAAACTATAAAGGCAGCTGTGTGAATGTGTCGTTCTTATTTAACTCGTTCAATATGAACACTGTAAACGGGAATGAGAAAATACTGAATAAAAATCATTATATTAGTTCTTATATTGCATAAAAATAACCTTTTTTTATTTTAAGACTATATTTTATTTAATAAAATTACTGTTGAATTGAAAACTAAATACAACAAAACCAAAAACTTTCATATGTAAAATGTTATAAATATCCATTTATTGAATATCGATATTAAATTTAAGAAACTGTTGTTTTGTGCATTGTATTGTTGATTAATAATTAATAAATATAAATAGTAAACAGTAATTTAACATCAAAAACAAAAGCAACATTAAAAATCTTTATTATTGTTTGTATTTGTTTTCTAATTTGAATAATTTCTTACATTTATTTGTGGACTTAAAATATTTTCAATGTTAAAAATTAAACAAGTGAACATTCGAAATCGGCTTAGAAGTTGTCATCAATCGTCAAACAACATGTTTCTGACCTTCACATTTACGCATTCGAAAAACTGTTTGTCTTAAATGCGTATACTAGTTAAATTTAACAAAATGATTGTTATCTACCATGTTTTACGTAAAATAACACTTTTTCAATAAAAAGTTAAAAAGAAATTAGTTTATCAGTAAGTTGTAAATTTTTTTCACTTATTTAAACTCTGAACTTCTGTAAGAAAATAATGATAGTTTAAAAAACAAAGTGTAATGAGACAAATTAACATAATGTATAATGAAGTTATTTATAATCAATAAGAAATATAATTAATTGTTTTTGACATTGAAATATGTTTTTACTAAAGAACTTTTAAATTATCAATAATTCGTAATAGGAACTTATAAATGTTTAATAAATCATTTATTATCCACTGTTCCCAAATTTCTTAGTTAGTTAACGCTATAGACATATGAAAATATTTAACAAATATAAACATAGTCATTTGTCCTCTATATCGTTCAACTCAACTCGCGGAACGTAGTTCAACAAGGTGTCACTCAAGGGGGTGGGCATCCAGTTGGTAACACCCACATGTATAGGAATGGTCAAAAATTATATATAGTCAATCGACATCTATATCGTCCAACTGACCTCATCGAACGTAGTTTAACAATGGGTAACTCAAGGGAGTGGGCATCCAGTTGGCAAAACCCATTTATTTAGGAGTGGTCAAAAATTATATATAGCAAATCGACATCTGTATCGTCAAATTGACCTCATTGAACGTAGTTAAACAAGGGGTAAATCAAGAGGGTGGCATCGAGTTGGAAAACCCCCAGTTATTTAGCAGGGGTCAAAAAAATTAAATATCCTTAGATGAAAAATCGGAAAAAGAAAGTAACTAATCTATTATTTGAAACAAGATCGATACGGTCATAATATCTGACTTTCTATAGTTAGTTTCCTAAATTTTCTTGTCGCTCGCTCCCTTCGTTCGCTCGTTTTAGATTTTTGGCTTATTTTGAACTTAATTTTCCTATTTTACCCGTTTTATGATTATTTTAACTAAAAAACGGAATCTCCCATTCCAAAAAACGAAATATCCAATTTTGAAAAAAAGAATCTTCCATTCTGAAAAACGGAATCTCCCATTTTGTAAAACAGAATCTCCCGTCCAGGAAAACGGAATCTTTCATTCTGAAAAACGGAATATCCCATTCTGATAAACGGACTTTCCTTAAAAAAGCGCCATAAACGTGATAATACGCTTAGAAAAACCGATTATATGAATATGGACTACGATATAAGTCACTAAATAAAGAAGATAAAGAAGCATGTTATGAATAAAAAAAATTTTTGAACTATAAAATTTTTTCCAATTTATTACATTAAATTTTCATTTATTAGTTTACAGAGAACCAAAGAGCCATGTGATAAGAGAAGTAAGATTCATAAATATTTACATTCAAATCTACATTTCGAGCAAGTACCAACTCTATCTGGCTTTTTCCATTAGTTGTCAAATTTTGAATTTGAAGTCAAGTCTTCTCATTAAACAGTAACTCAAAAGTTTGTTACAATTTTCTTTACGAACATCGATATTAAAATCTCCAACTAAAATAATATTTTCGTTATCCACTTTTTCAAGAC
>JAQIXJ010003037.1:0-13885 GCA_034700185.1 Phthiracarus laevigatus
AATCCATCGATATAGGGGTCGAGGGGGTGCAGCCACCAGGGGAGGCGCCTATAAGGGTATCACAGACAAACAGACAAACAGACAACTTTGGAATATGTATATATGATTTAACGGCTGATTTATATAGTATGTACCAAAATGAACTGGTTAATCGAATTTGATAATACTGTATTTTAATTATTTTTTATAAGGTGTATTGCTATTTGTAAGATGTATCATTTGGACGAGATACATGTACAACAGTAGTAAGCCGGTTGAGTCCGACACGGGCGGGTGGATTCCGACATGGGCGGGTGGAGTCCGACATGGGCGGGTGGAGTCCGACATGGGCGGGTGGAGTCCGACACGGGCGGGTGGATTTCGACCATAGACGACTGGAGTCTGACATGGGTGGTAGTCTGATATGGGCGGGTGGAGTCCGACATGGTCGATTGGAGTCTGACATGGGCGTTTGGAGTGCGACCATAGGCGGTTGGAGTCCGGAAAGGGGGGTAGTCCGACCATGGGCGGGTGGAGTATGACATGGGAGGGGAGATTAACATGGGCGGGTGGAGTCCGACAACAGCGTGTGGAGCTCGACATGGTCGGGTGGAGTCCGACAACAGCGTGTGGAGCTCGACAGGGTCGTGTGGAGTCCGACATGGTTGTGTGGAGCTCGACGGGCTGGTGGAGTCCGACATGGGCGGGTGGAGTCCGACAACAGCGTGTGGCGTCTGACATGGGCCCGTGTAGTACGACATGGGTGGGTGGAGTCCGAACTTTGGCGGTTGGAGTCTGACAAGAGCGGGAGGAGTCCGACCATTGGCGGTTGAAGTCTGACATGGGCGGGTGGAGTCCGACAATAGCTTGTGGAGTCCGACCTGAGCGGGTGGAGTCCAACATGGGCGGGGGGAGTCCGACATAGGCGGTTGGAGTCCGACACGGGCGGGTGGATTCCGACCATATACGACTGGAGTCTGACATGGGTGGTAGAGTCTGACATGGGTGCTAGAGTCGGACATGGGCGGGTGGCGTCCGACACGGTCGATTGGAGTCTGACATGGGCGTGTGGAGTCCGACAACAGCGTGTGGAGCTCGACATGGTCGGGTCGAGTCCGACAACAGCGTGTGGAGCTCGACATGGTCGGGTGGAGTCCGCTTTGGCTGGTGGAGCTCAACGGGCTGGTTTAGTCCGAAATGGGCGCTTGGAATCTGATATGGACGGGTGGTATCCGACCATTAGCGGTTGGAGTCCGGCAAGGGGTGGAGTACGACCTTTGGCGGGTGGATGCCGACATGGGGGTGGAGTCCATTTACAAAAACATAAGCAATATACGCCCACCTTAAATGGGCTTTTTTCTATTAATCATAATATATTTTATCCTAAATTATATGAATTGACATCTTTATATTTATTCTTAATTTTTATATATTAACTTTTATTATATATGATAAGGATATGTTAAATTAGAAAAAGATTGAAAGTTAGTTATTGATGAAATATTTATTAGGTATTACCAGATTGTCTTGGAGTGTGTCGGTCTGGGATGAGGTTACTTTCCGATTTTTCAAAATTTTAGGGGGGATGTCAAACTACTCGGATTTAGGCGACAATTTTTCTGAAATCTGTCAAAAAAGCATAAAAAAAATTTTTATCCCATAGAGTTGTCATCTTTCATTTTTTAGGTTGGGTTCCCCTTTTTGAGATTTCTTGGGGTGGAGGGTAACCCCATCTAGACCCCCTCTTGGACACTCTGGGTATAACCTTAAGCTAAGACAGTCTACAGCCTAAGCCTATGATTTTTCGTAGGCTCAGGGTTGATCCTAAAGCGTAAGCCTAAGGAGCCAAAGCCCAATATTTATATGAGATAAAGAGCTAAGAAAATAAATTATTAGTTAAGAAAGAAATTGTAAAATTAAAATTTAATAAACATAGTTTATGTTTACTATTGATAGCCAAACTATGTTTATTTATCTATAACTAATGTGTACTTAAAATATATCAAATAATTTAATAAAATAATTGTTATCATGTCGACATCATTCTATGTGTTTTAACTAGATTTAGCTCAATAATTTAACTTTAGCAACTTTTATGGTATTTTTCACTTTAAACTCTTAATGCTGATTCAATATTTTCACTGAAAAGTTCAGAATTACTAAATATTTATTAGAAAATAATTTAATGACAATAATTTATTAGTTTTGTAGAATAATCCCAACCACTATTGTTAGATTAAAATGTAAAAATAAATGATTTGTATACATTGTTGACTTATATTTGCATTAATACTTGCTTTACAAGTTTATACTATATATAATTTCCTGTGAATGATAATTGATTAGCACAATTAAATAAAAGATATATGATTTCTATCAATTCAGATGAAAAACGGAATAAAAACAGCCCAAACACAACTTTGCACTCTAATAACTTTTTAACCTTAAATGTAATCTTTTTGGGGATTTAGGAATTGGGAAAAACAAAATTTATATTAATACTAAAGTAAATAAGGGGCAATTATTAACACCAAAATAGCTTAAATGTTGGCAACGCTTTTCTATGTAATTTTCGCCTATTTTGTGTATAGCACTAAGAGTTTATGCTTAGGGTTGTAGAGCAGAAAACCTGAAAACGAGCTTTTTTAGCTTATTTTATTTATTAATATATAGAAACAATAGCATAATATGTTTAAAATTCCGTATTAGTATCACATAAATCAATAAAATATTTTTGTTTTTCAAAAACTATTAATAACTTAAGTTTATTTGCAATTTTTTGAGTTAAAGTAAGTTAGATTTCACTATAAGAAAGTGATTTTTAAATAATTTTTGTAACATTTAAGTTCACAGTCAAGCTCATTTCCATTCACAAATAAGTAGGATCGAACTCGGTAGAATATTTTATTTTTGAAGCTCAGCTCAATTTTTTTCAATATTGAGCTTAAGCTCAGCTTATAAAGCTCAATCTATGGAAAAATGAACTTTCTCTCATCATTAGTTATATTAAGATATAATATGATGTTAAATTAGATATTTATTATGAATGATTAAAACTGAATTATAAAGTAAGTGAGTATCAAATGAGAAATGAAATCAAAGGTTATTAATAATTGCCTACTATTACTATTAATTTTAAAGTACAGTCATAGCTATACAAAAAAAATTGTATTTTGTATGCAGTAACTGTTATTTGCAATTGATGGGATTGTTCTACAAAACTAATATATTAATCAATGTTCTCTCTTAAAAATTATTTTCAAATAAAAATTTGGTAATTCTAAACTTTTAAGTGAAAAAATTAAAACAGATTTAAGAATTTTATTAAAAATCATTTGTTAAGTACCATAAAAGTTGCTTACAACGTTAAACTATTAAGTTAACTCGAGTTAAAATTTTCTTTACCGTTTAATTGTTTAAAGTTAAGATAATTGTTAGTTGATCAAAGTTAACTTTGATATATTTTCAGAATTTAAGGTTAAAAGTCACTAGTCATTATAAAATTATTAACAAACCCGATTTAAAATTTTTAAAAATTTAGAAGTATTAATCGGTTGTGCAGTAAACAATTAAAGTTTTGAAATAAATTATGTTTACTAGTTTACTTTATAAAAGAGTTTCGAAAAAATAATTTAAAATAATTGTTGCGAATAAAAGAAATAAACGAATAGTCATATACTAACAGCAACTAAGTTTACAGTAAGATATTATAACCGTATTGATCTTGTTCAAGATTTATTACTAATTTCAATGCTAATCAAGTTAATTATTTGGCATATACTAAATTTTCATACATTTTCTGTTAATTTTTATGTTCTATTTCGAACAATATTTGTATGTTACATACAGTATCACAGTTCATGCTAAATTTATACTAATTCTTAATTTCTTTATACTAAAATCTTACATTTTTTGTGTTTTGTCACAAACACATTCATAAAATAAGAGAAAGGAGTTTTCTATTTAATACACATGTAATACAATACTATATTACATGACATTGTAGTGATTTTGCATAGTCTATCCACAATGTAAGCAACTAAGCAAACTTATCCTACAATTGCACATCATTCTACAATGTGTCAGAATAATTAATGCAATGTTATTATCTAAATTATATTTGTTTTAATCATTGAAAATTTTTAAAAGTTTCGAATCCACTAACGTTCCATTACCTGTCCCAAAAAAGTATTAACGTTCCATTAAAGGCAAGAATTAAAACATCTAATAAACGTTCCATTGCCGGTACATTTATTCAATTTCACTAACGTTCCTGTCATTAACGTTTCCTAATAAAAATTTAAAACAGTTTACATAATCTCAAATTTTACTCATTTCCTTCTTTTTTATACAAATTAATTGCTAAAATGATGCAATATTTGAGGTACTAAATTAAATTAAATATGTTATTAATAATGAAAAATCAAATATATACATAATCGAAAAACTGTTAACTTGAAAATGAACAAATAAAAAAATCTTTAGACAAGCTATAAAATAGATTTATTTAACATTACTCTTATAAAAATATACAACAATTATATCAAATGAGGTAAAATTTTAAGATATGTTTGAAATAATGACACATTTTTTAACAGTTTAAATTGGAGTATCATAACGACCTACACATTTAAGCATGCATTCATTATTACAAGGCGTACATTGTTCTTTACACTCTCGCCGTCTACGTCTTCTTCGTATTGAATTACACGCATTGAGGCATTTTTCTAATGCAACCACACAATTCTTGCATTTTATACATTGTTCGATTGATGCAGCAATGTCTACATCTTCCCCTCCATCTTCATCTTCTATGTCCGTTATGTTTGACTGTGTTGCTACGGATATCAAATATGCCAACATTATAATAACTAGAATGCAATTCATTATTTGCCGTTAAACTAAATAAGTAAATTTTTAATTAATGTTATTATTAAGTCAAATCAAATAAAACTTACCGTTAATTTATTTATTTAAACAATTTTTTGTGACTTTTATACTTTTTTGAATTACTTATCACAGTGGATATTTTAATGGATGGTTTTAAAATTAGGTTATTTATTATTCTTAAATATAATGTATATACATTCATTTTATATTAGTTTTGAGGCAATATGTCACTCGCCTTTGTCAGGTCAACAGTTTCTGTTGTAAAATATTAGAACATTCCCTCCAAGTCTATTTTAATAATAACCTAGAGTTAAATCAGATTATTAATAAAATGTATTCTAATAACTTAGGTGGAGCACTTAATAACTAACTGTGGCATATATCTTTATTTGAGGAAGTATGTTATATTACACGAGTTACTGTGGTGTATGCTTTTTTATATGCTATATATCTTTAATCAATGAGCTATTCTGTTTGCGCTATTGAGACTTTATTCAAATGAATAACTTTGTTAATCCAGTTTTCGAGAATATTGGGGACAACTGAACCTTTTATTTTGCAAACTGATTTAACACTGACTTAAGATCACATTTTGTTAAAATTAAAATAACTAATATACTAACTAATAGTTTTAACTCTACAATGTTTTATAAATATGAGTAAAAATAATCTAAAATTATGATTTAAATACTAAATTTGTTTCAAACATATTAATCATAAGTTGACTTAAAATAATATGAGTTTCAGTTAAGTGTCAAATGTTTAATATATATTTAGCATGAACAGTGAAACTGTATGTATCGTCATCATACAAATAATGTTCGAAAAAGAGCAATTAAATAGCAGAAAATGTATAAAAATTTAGGATATACCAAATAATTTAAATAGCAATAAAAAAAGTTTTAAATCTTAAACAAGATAAAAACATAATAATGTCATTTGTAATGTGCTATAATTTATATTTAAATGCTTTTAAAATATTCAACAGTTTTTAACTCATATGTATAGTTATTGTTGTTCAATAGAAAACATTCGAAATAAAGAGATAGGTCGCGGCCTAATCGTAAATTAATAGTTGGTATATCGGGTTTAAGAGTAGATAACGGAGAGGAATAATGAGTTCAATAATGTCTAATACTAAAGTTTAGCAAAATACATTAAAAAATTTAAACTTACGAGTTAAACCAAAATGCTATACATTACACATTAATGTGGTGTTTAATAAAAATCCTTTGAAATAAAAAAATAGTGGACTCGCGTTAAGTTTAAAATTTTTAATTTTGAATTTATTTGAAATACAATCCATATCAATCAAAATCTATATTAATTAGTCAATTTTATAGTTAAATCAATTTATTTATTAAAAAAATTATTATAGATTAATAACACTTTGGTTTTGATTCTATTGTTTCCTAACATTTTTCAATTTTTTCCAAACTTTTAATTAAATTTGTTTTCTAAAAATGTTTAGTTTATAGCTAGTTAAACATGGTTATTTATAGCAGTGTTTCTTGAAGTAATTGTATCACTCAATAAGGGCTAAATTTGTTGGATTGGTGTTTGGATATTGTTGAGATTTTTCAATCAATAGTAAATACTTCTATAATTATAAATGTATTATTCAAACATACATAGGCATAGTTTTCTTGTTGTTTATTATTTTTATGTCATCATTTTGATCTTTCTAGTTATGTCCAATCTTTCTAATTATTTATATTGCTCATTTAACTCTATATACGATATTATTGTCTATTTAAGAACCAAAATTTTCCACAAACAAATTTTGAGAAAATAAAATTTATTGTCAAAATTTTTAATTGAATGAAATTTTGTCAGATACATTTATTTTACTATTCTATCAGTCCGCCTGCTTCTCTATTCGCATTCTTATGATAATTGAAGGATTTTGTACTTTACTTTAATAAGGGATTTAACCAATTTTATATATTATTTAAGGGAATTTTGTCAATATCTTTCGTTAATAAAAGGACTAAATTAAGATCAAGAAGACTATTAGTAGGGTCAAAAATGGTAAAAATAGGCAAAATTACACAATAATGGCCAAAATATATGTTAAATATTTAGTGACATTTGCTAAAAAATAGTGATTATCAAACTTTTTGTAGATGAAATTTGGGTTAAAATAAGCAAAAGTAATCAATAATAATTTTATTAATAGAATCAATAAAGGACATAAATGAACAATTTTGGGACAAAAATGGTTTCAAAATAGTCTAGTAAGATAAACCAAAAATTGCGTTACAATGACGGGTTAGAATGAGAAAGTTTGGGTTCAAACTATCAAAAAACAGACTAAAGTGACAAAATTTGAATTAGAATTAAAGTTGTATTTGCCAAAATTTGCATATTAAATTTTGAGTGTTATACGCAGCTATTCGATTTTCAAAAGTAAACATGTAACTAGAGATTTGGTGTGATAGTCACTCTTTAACCAAATAGTTCAGTGGTGGTATGTGTGCACGTTTGTGCAATTTAAAATAATTGTTGCGAATAAACGAAATAAACATATACTTACTGCAACTAACTATACAGTCAGATATTATAACCGTATTGATCTTGTTTTAGATTTAAATCTATTTAAGTTAATTATTTGCCATATGCTAAATTTTATACATATTCTGTTTTTTTATGTTCTATTTCTTGCCTTATATGTATGTTACATACAGCATCACAGTTCATGCTAAATATATACTAATATTTGACACGAAGCCTAAAGTCATATTATTCAACGTTTCGTACCAACTTCTACGGAGCAATTAGAATTTAGAAAAATTTGCGAGTTATTCAGTTAACTCGAAATCAGATATCTTTTATTAATTCTGGTAATCAATTATTATTCACAGGAAATTATTTATAGAGATTAAACTTGTGTAACAAGTATTATTGCGTGCATAAGTCAACTATGTATACAAATTTTTAAATTTACAATTTTTGTCTATTAACCATATTAATCTGAAAGTCCCTTAATTAAAATAAGAAATAGGTCAAAATCCCTTTATTAGAATAAGAAATCGTTAAATTCCCTTTATTAACATAAGAAAATAGTAAAATCCCTTAATTAGAACAAGAGTGTGCACAGCCGACAGACGGACGGACATACTCAAATCCATATATCTGTCAAAGTCAGATAAAAAATGGTTAAAATCTTCATAAAGAGAGTAAAATATGGTATCTGCAACTTTTTTGGCTGTATTTATATGGGATTATATGCCGAAAATTGTTAAGAACTTAGGGTTAAAAATGTCAAAATTCATGTGAAAATGGCGAGATATAATTAAAACCATGAGTACTATGTGCCGCTTTTGGAGGTAAATTAATCTAGAATACAAATTACTGTGACATATACCGTTTTAAATACTGTATAATTTATAAAAGAGATTCCAAAAAATAATTTAAAATAATTGTTGCGAATAAAAGAAATAAACGAATAGCCATATACTAACTGCAATTAACTTTACAGTCAGATATTATAATTGTACTGATCTTGTTTAAGATTTGACTCTAGTTTTAATGCTATTCTAATTAATTATTTGGCACATAGTAATTATTCATACATTTATTTTGTAGCATTATATGTTTGATTACATACAGTATCACAGTTTATGCTAAATATATAACATTTGACACGAAGCCTAAAGTCATATTATTTTAACTTATTTTATGATAAATATGTTTGAATTGATTTTAAGTATTTTTCTCAGAGTTTTAGATTATTATTCATTTTTATATAAAAAATGTAGAGTAAGCAATACTAGTATAGTAGTTATTATAAATATATCAAAATGAGTCATCAAGTCAGTGTTGAATTCAGTTTTGTTGGATTTCATACATTGGATTAATTATAAGCAAAATAATCCAAAAATGCGGACAAATAGTCGGAAGAGTATAGTTAACTGAATGATCTACGCTTATATATCACTGGTGAGTCATTTTTAAAATAAATTCTAATTTAAATCAAAAGTTAAAGCAATAATAATTTTAAAGATTTAAGAAAGTTTAGAAACAGTCGATTAAGAATATTTTTTTACTTGGCAATAAACAATTGTTTAGTATGTATCATTTAACATACGAATGCTATAGGCATTAATGATCATAAAAATATTCAAAACTAATAAATATCGGCATAACATAAAATTTATGAAATAATATACAAAACCAAAAAATTTTAATCATTTTTATTGAAAAACACAAAATAATTAAATCAAATCAAACAAAATTTTATTGTTTTAAGACCCTAGACACACCGTTTCTGTTGAAGAATCAGATGCCCCCCAAACATTTAATAGAGCAATCAGTCTTACAAGATTTACAGTCTTTCAAACACCGCCTTCGTCTACGTCTTCTTTCTGATTCACAAGCAGTTTGGCAACGAAGTAATTTATCTAAACAAGCCAAGCATTTATTACATTCTTCTATTGTACCATCTATGTCTACATCTTCACCTCCATCTTCATCTTCGATGTCCGCCATCGTTGATTGCGTTTCAACGGTTATTAAAAAAGCCAAAAAAATAATTATTACAAATCGTTTCATTATATGCTGTTTAAATGATAAACTAAAATTAATAATGTTTTTATTTGTAATTTAATTTAAAAAACTTCTCGTTAAACTAAGCAATTCTTTATGCCACTTGTTCTGAGTTAAAATCTAAAACATTTGTGGATTTTATACATTTATGTATTTCAAATCTGAAGATAAATATTGTGTGGTGTGAAAATTAGGTTCAAAAATATCCGCCAGAAATAAATGTTATTCAACATATGTTTTGTATTTGTTTTATGACCGGATTTGTTATGCAAGACTGTTATGCAAAACTTAAAACTTGTATCTTCTGGTTATAAGTTTTTCGAAATTTATGACCTAGAATTATGCTAAATGAAGGAAACGAGCGTTTCCAGGTGTGAAGTAAACAAATATTAACGCCCTAGTTTTGATAAAAAATATTTATAAAATTTAATTTTGTAGTAATTTATAAAGATAACCTAATTTATTTTTGAAAACAACTCGAATTTTTGATTTGATGAATTGCTTTATTAAGTAAATTAAAAATAATCATAGAATTAGGAATTTAAAATTAATCATGAATTGAAAATAAATGAATATATATAATTTTGAATTTATTAAACTTTAAAAGAACTTGAAGTATAAAGTATTTATTTTACTTTTCATCACTTGAAGTGTAACTTATTACTTCACTATTAATAATAATTATTGTCTGCTTTATATTAGACAATGTATTAACGGCAAAATATACTAAACAATGTTCAATTTTGCTTAAACTTAAAAAATCTGTATTCAACTGAAAAAAGTTCCAAATTAACTAAAATTAAAAGCCGTTGTCACAAAAAATATCGGTTGAACTAAATTATTCTAATGTTTCAAATGTTTGTAGTTTTTCTTACATTTTATTTCAAATAATAATATAATTTGTGAAATTTTTTAATTTATATGCGAGTATTTTACATTAATATTCATACTAAACAACGCATCTCTAGTTTATTTAAAAACAAATCTTTTTACTAAAGCAACATTTTAGTATTTTTTCAGAGAGCATTATAATAGAATATTATTTTTATATTCAGATCTATTTGAAAAATGTTTATTTTAATATTTTCCAAAATAAAAATTTTGCTTTTAATATTTTGCTTCTAAAAGCCCGTCCATTACAGATTTTTAATTGAGAAACGTATAGTACAAACCCGACAAACCGAGCGTCTGATCGAAACACTGTTTGGTTTAGTCGAATGCCAAGCTTAAATACAGTGAAAAAATTTTACATAATTAGCGTTGCTTTATTTTTGAGTAACAAACTTTTTAAGTCAGTCATAACAAAACTTAAATTGAATGAATTAAACAATATTAATTCATCAACAACAACACTTATTCTCAACGAATACTATAATAATTAGACGTAAAAAATGATAGGAACTAAATTTTAATGCTTTTTAATGCATAGTATGAAAGTTTTGCATGTTTTTGAAACGTTGTGTGAAATGAAACCATATGTGTGAAGTTTTATGTTATTTCTTGCCTGTTTTATGAATATTTGTGTGTTTGACTGTATAAAAATAAATTAGAGAATATAGATATAGTTTTAACGAAAATAATAAAATAGGTTTTTTGTTGCTAATATTAATTTAAATTTATTTAAAGTACTTAAATTGTTTATTAGAAAATAAAGTCATTTTTAAAGTCATATTTTTCCATTTGATAGTCATTTTTATAGGCCTTAAAATCAAAATATACAGTAATGTCATAAATGTTGTGCCCTTACAGTTGTCTGATATTAAGTAAACTCCCCCAGACCAACACAGTCTGGGACACCCTGCCCAACGATAAACCGGGCGCCTGATAGAAACTGTTTTAAACGAATGCAAAGCATAAATACAGTATAAAAGTTTTAAATAGTTAGTAAATTCGAATTTCAACATAAGAATAAAATTAATACAATAGTTTTTAAGTTAACTTGACTAATCGAACGAATTGTTTCGAAAAAAATCGATTTTACTTTTAAGAATTATTTATAGTTAACTATCTACAATTTTATCAGGTTTAAATTTTTAGCTCACTTTTTAAAAAAAAAAGCTAATGCATTTGGCAATGTTTGTTGGACCAGGTTTTCTAAGTCTTATATTTATTAAGGGCCTTCACCTATTTCTCATGTTAATAAAACGATTAGGTCACTTGCTATCCTAAAATTCAAATCTAGTATATATATGACATAAGTTTGAATTAATTATGAAATAAAGTACTATAAATGTGTCATGAATTGTTTTTAAAAAATTATAACAAATCATAAAAAAATTAATTAATTTAAATAGGGTTATCTTTGATAGTAGCGCTTATGATTTTTTATTTTATTATATCAACCTATTATAACATTAAACTTTTGTAATAATACTGAGAATTAAATAAATAAAACCATTTTTGCGATCAGTATTTGATTTTTAGCTCACTTTGTAAAAGTCAGCTATTTGGATTTGGGATGTGCGTCTGTTCTATTTTACAGGACAATCCAAAAACTCGAGAATATAAAATATTATTTAATCGATTTACTTTGCAATTTAACGAACGATATGTTCAAACATTTTATAAAAATAAGATAAAATATTAAAGAAATTTACAAAGTTAAAACTATTACTTTAAAATTTATGTACTAATTAAAAAATAAAAAATACTGAAACAAATTTGCGATCTAAAACAACTTTTTTACAAATATCAGTCACAGGAACACATTTCATAGTAAAGTTCTTACAATAGTTTTTAATTTTAAAATAAAATTTAATCTAACAATAAAAGATGATAAAACATACTAATTTCTGTGATGTAACAACTAAATAATTGGTAAAAAAAATTTAATAAACCTTAATGGCATCAAAAGAATAATAAGGCTGATCCTGATGCCACGGCGTCTCTTTGGTAGTTCCCGGATCTTTAACGAGCACGTGATCGTGATAAAATACAGCGTTGTCTGATTCCATAAGTGCAGCCGCGATCTCCGCAGCTGGAGATTCATATACAAATTCTTTGATTTGATTGGTAACATCCCATTTGAAACTGTTGTTGAAATATACGCCACTGTCACCATCATTAGATTATGGTTATGCTGTTCTGATTCCGTTATTAAGACTTTATTCAATTCAATTACTTTGTCAATCCAGTGTTGCGCGAACACATTTCAGAAGCAAACTGCTTTTAACATTGACTTACGGTCACATTTTTCTAAACTTAAAATAACTACTATACTAGTTATCCTACTCTATTTAAATACACTATTTTTATCTTAATACCTATCAATAAATAAACAATATTTTAACTAAAAAACGAAATTACTTATCGTGTTAGAAATATATTAAGGGTGAGACAATCAGTATGAAAAGTACACGAAAAGTACAAATAGTACTGTCTTTAATACATGACTGATTAAAGAGTAGAATACGGAAAATGAATAATGATTCCAATAATGTTTAATAGTAAAGTTTAACAAAAAACTTTAAAAAGTTTAAACTTAAGCCAAATTGCTATACATTACACTTTAATGTGGTGTTTAATAAAAATCCTATGAAATAAAAAAATAATGGACTCGCGTTAAGTTTAAAATTTTTAATTAAGAATTAATTAGAAATAAATTCCGTATGAATCATCTATATAAATCTGTTAATTTTATAGTTTAATCAAATAAATTTTTATTTCAAAAATTTTATTTGGGCTGAAAGTCTGGTTTTATAAAGTTATAATGATTCTTAATAAGTGATCGGCCACTTGTTTTATTCCAAATTATTGGTAACTCTTCAGATTCTAATACACTTTGTCCTTCATTTAACCCACCAGTAACCATACCCGGAAATGTAATCCACGGTCTCTTTGCCATAACTACATCGTCGCCTTTAATTCAGCCAAAATTAATAACAAAATTCGAAAATTAAAAATTAACAAATAACTTACCAAACCATCGAGTACTAAGTACTCTTCTGGAATTAGTTTTTGATAAATTACCCGGTGCTCCATGCAATGTTTTCATGTGAAATACTATACAATCACCTGGTTTTAAATCAAATTTTAATATCTCATATGTATTGTAAATTTCTTGTTTATCTGGTGTATCAAAATAATTGCGTTCTGGTGCCCCATTGCTTTCAATTGTACTATTAATATTTGAATCAAATTCTTTTGGAATATAAACTTTATCGTCCAAATGAGATCCCGAAGCGTATTGAACGCATGTTTCTACGGGCACAAAATCAACTGGCATCCAAATCGAGCAAACCTTAGAAAATACATTATTAAAACACGAATACACATTATTAATGCGCTCACTTTGGTTTTAATTCTATTGTTTCCTAACATTTTTCGATTTTTTCAAACTTTCAATAAATTTTGTTTTGCTAAAAATGTTTATAGTTTATAATTAGTTAAACACTAGAAATACCCACTTTGCTACTCGCTTTGACGTCACTATTTATTTTATGTTTTATAAAGAACTTATTATTCCCTC
>JAQIXJ010003038.1:0-13883 GCA_034700185.1 Phthiracarus laevigatus
TTTCAATTCCAATTAATCGAAATTAAAATGCAAATTATATTTACATTTCAATTTCGATTTTCAGAAATGGAAACAACTCTTTATAAGAGGAAGTGCAGGTTATGTTATGTTATTTTTGTTAAGTTTACACAGTGTAATTGAGATAACTAGAATTTAAATTTAATCTGTTTATAAACTGTAAAATTTATAAAAATGTTAAAATTCATAACTATAATGAATATTGAATATTTATTAGCGGTGGGTCAAAGCATAGGCGTTTTATTTTTTACACGTTGACACCTTTTAATTAAGAAAAGTTGTGTTTTATTCTTAGTTAATTCAGTTAATTTACAAAATTTTTATAAATTTATTAACATAATTCATTTCAAAAACTTGCATTGATCAGTAATAGTTTTTTTAGCTACATTGAAAAAGTCGAAGAAATGTCTTTTCAATGTCTAAGTGTGTATTAATATTTTAAAGGTTATTTTCAAATTTTACTAACTTTGTAAAAGATCTCGCTTAGTTTTAACCATTCTGTTGCGTTTAATAACATCTCCAGTTTTAATGAAAACGAGACCACGGTTTGATCTTAAAAAATCCATTAGAAGTAGGTGATATAAAGCTTCCTGCGCTGAAACCTCTTCAGAATTCAAATAACTAACGCCGTTTATTTTAATTTGTTCGCGAATACTAAAGTTGCCAACCTTTTCTTCTTCATCTGCTTCTTTTAAGAATTTTGACATTCCGGGATGAGGTTCATTAAGGTAACTTAAGATATACTGTTCACAGCTATACAGATTAAGATTAAACTGGATATCCATGTTAGCGCAATGTAATTTTAGTTTTTTTGGATTTAAATTATTAAGTCAAACATCTTTTAATTTACGTTTCAAAATTACCTTTTTGTTTTTTTAGTTTTGATCAAATTACATTTATATATTGCTCAAATTTAAGATTAATTCCTTTTAATAAGTGACTGTAATGTATGTACTCCCAAGTCACATTACTAGTCATAATTACGTTTCTACAGTTTTCTATTAAATGCTTATTACTCATAATTAATAACTTATTTGTTCAATAATTTATTCATTAGTCATAGGCATTATGACTAACTTATGCTTTGCTTTAAATTTAAGTATAACTTATTAGTAGATGTTTAACACATCAGTATGTTTTCTGCTTACAAAACAATAACTTCAAATATATTATCGATATTGTAATTCATTGTAAAGTAAATTATTATTTACTTACTCGGTGTTTATTTCCAATTGTTTGTATTTATTGCAAAATTTCCTGTTTTTCATTTGTAATTCACATTGTTAGTAATATTGGTACACCTATGCTTCGGTGATACTATTCATCTTCAGTAATTATTATACTTCTATTGCATTAATACAGGAATAGGTTACGCGATAACGCTTGTCCTATATTCTCCTTTTTCCTACTATCCTTGGTTAGCCTACAAAGTTCGATTCTCTATAGTTAAATACACTAAAAAAATTTCTAGTGCATTCCAGCTCAGATATTGCGGCGCGTTGTTCAAGATTGTGGCGATTCCTTAATATTGTAACGAATTCTATTATTGGAAAAATTTTAGTGGTTTTTTGTCAATCGATTATCTTCGCAAACTCAGCGAAGCCTCCATTTGTTGGATCAATTACTTCTTTCAATCCGAAGATGCGACCGTTTGCGAATTACAAAAGAGGTCTAAAGATCATCTTCTTGGTTAACAAAATGAACCAAAATATCAAGCTCTCAAGCTTATTAATGAAAACATTGAAATATCATGTTTGTTCAACTTATTTTATTATATATAGCAAAATTTCCTCTAAAACACCACACATCTTTTTACAAAACAGAATAGAGATAACTAAAATATGTATAGTTCATGTTGCTTAAATTTTTATTTTATAAAGTAGTAATAAATGCTATGTGAATCCAAAAATTATGAAGCATATAGTGTTAATAAATAATAATAATTTGGATAACGAAAAAAATTTTATTTTTGGTTAAAATATTTTCAAAATGCAAAAATTTAAAAAAAATATTCTATAAAATAATGCATAATACTTTACAGTTTTTAAAATAGATGCGTGATTTTTATTAAAATCCAATAAAAACTAATAATTTGAAAAGAAGTATTCAAAATATAATAACTAACATAATTAAACTAAAACCATTGGAAACAACGTTCTTTAATTTAAACTAAGCTTAAGAAATACTCTAGGTAACTTTTTTTTATTGTTTCGCCATTTTCGAAACTAAAATTACACTTATTAGCAGGTACCAAAATGAAATTTATTTAATCCTATTTAATAAATAAAATAAAAGTAATGGATCTTAAAACCTAGTTAGGCTACTGAAAAAACAACAACAGTTTCTATTCAAGTATTCATATTCTGTTCAAATATATTTAGGTTGCTTTCATTATGAAATTGTAATCTTCGATTGTTCTCAAAATATGATTTTATAAAATCATTATAAAAATTTCTTTTTATTTCAGTTTATATTTTTTGAAAAATAAAGTTTTCTTTAAAGTCCTTTTAGTATCCTATGTAAAAAAACGTTTGCAATTGCAAATATCGAAAGAAGTCAACAATTAAGAATCAAAGATTACACTATTTATTTATTCTTATTTTTATTTAAGCTTTCTTAAATAATTGTTATATCTTCTGGAATAATTTCTATTGATTTAATTTTACAATTTATTTAACAACTAATAATTAATTTTTTAATATTCTTGATTGGTTTACTATAAAATTCATTATTTTTAAACAAGAAATAAATTACGATTTTTAACTAGAGAAATGAATTTTCATTGAGAAATATTTAATTTAAAACCGTATTAGTCAGATTTTTTAATATAACTATACTGCAATTTAATCTATCAATTATTTTAAGTTAGTTTGAAGTTTTAATTTTGGTAACTGATAGTAATATACTTATAAAAAAAACAACACAAATTTATGTGATCTTTAAACCTATTTAATATTCTTGAATAAAAAAGCTATTCAAAGTATATGGATTACAAATGTTTTTATACCAGTAGAAGTTATGCAGATAAAATCAATACAAAGTTACCGCTTATTTTATAACTAAAACATTTGTAGTTCAACTTAATAGTTGTTTAGATTAAGCTTAATAAAAAACATAATTTGTTAGCTTAGAGTATTTATCAAGCTATTAAAGTTTAAAGTGTTAGGTAGAACTTTTGTTTAAACTTGCAAGATTTATGTGATAAATAAAAAACCTATTTATATTACTTTCCTATTAATGGTCAAAGCTATGGGGTCAGAATCTAATAAAATATTTAAAAAAATTCAAAAATTTTTTTAAAATTACGTAACACAAAATACGTTTAATTGATAAAATAAAAAAGAAAATAAGGTATTAATTTAAATTAATCTAATCAAAATTAGGAAAATCCAAAATAGGAAAATCAACTCTATAATAAGTGCAATGCATTCAATACACGTTCAGAGGATAAACTTCTTCATAAAATTAATTAAATCATTGTTAAAATTAAAACTCCTTTGTTCGATAGAGCAAAAATTAATTTATATAATAGCTTTGTCAAAACCAATTCTATACATTAACAATGCAATTTATGAATTTAATAAATGTATTCTTAATTCTTTTTATTTGTAGGTAAACTACTTGATTTTAGCAAATTTACCGAAATCAATGACAAACAAGTGTTACCAAAGTTTACCTCATTTTGCACTTGTACAAATTTCAGATTTCAGATTAAAACTTTCTTCAATGAATGACGGATTTGCTTATTATGGAATAAACAGGAAGAGAAATGAACCCGGCAATAAGTTCAATTTGATGAAACCCTTCAATATACACAATTTTCTTATTGTTAGAGCTTATGGATTTCAACCTCAGTTTGTTCTATTTAATTCAAACAATAGAAAAAGCTTAAAAAATTCAATTTCTTATTTCTATTATAGTTTTGGAATCATAATAAATTCAATGACCTATGCAAGAATATTTTACTATGATTGCGATAAAATTATAAAACAAAACAAATAAACTTCTTACGATTTGAAAATCTTATTCATTGGTTCAAGTTTAGTCAATGAAACAGAAATCGAATGATTTGCTGCGATTGTAGTAACGAAAAAAAAATAAGTATGTGGGTAAACAATGGATAACAATTTTATTATCAGGGATTGAAGTACGACTTTGTTATGCACAATCTTTTATCGCATTGTCCAATATAATGGCAATGCACTTGTGCTTTTTATAATGTAAACTCAACTTTAAATTCTATAAAACTGTACGTAACAATTTACAGTTTCTAAAACAGAACTGATTAGTCAAATGAACTACATTTTAATAAGCAATAATATATCTATTGGTTGAAAACTCAATTAAAACAAGATCGATACAGTCATAATATCTGACTTAAAAAGTTAAGTTCTGTAAGCTTATAGTCGATCAATGACTACATCCGATACCTCATTGTGTTTTAAACTATAAAGGTGTATAGTCTTGATATATCCTTTTAACCGATGATTTTGAATATTTAGTAGCTGATTATACCTAAATGACCACATATCTGTGGCAAAGGCCACAAAATATTTAACCTTAAAAATGTTTATTGTAACTATACTTTTGTCCTTTTGCCATTATGAAAATAGAGATCATTTTTTAACAACAAATAACGGTTCTTATAATAACTACTTTCGCAGTTGCTATCACTTTCTTATAGAGCATTTATTATCTTGAATGTTAAGAGTTTATAAGCTATTATCTAGAACTCGATAACTTGTTCAACATTGCGTTCGGGTTTCATTATATTCAATTTTGGGATCTCAATGTCTGTCAAAGGTTGTTCCGAAATGTGAATAAACACAACATACTTAATGATATTAACTAAAGAAGTGTGTGCATGTGAGTCATAAAAAATACTTAAATAACATCGATATTTTCTATGTAGTTACAAACATATTAACTAAATCTTATCCTTTGAATAAAAATTTTAAAAATTATTATTAAAAATATTTTCAATATTTTAATTACATTACGAAACATAAATTTATTAAAGTTTAACTTAAATTTAAAATTTTTAATAATTTATATTTCAAACAAATGTTAAATTAATAGTGTGGAACTAAGCGCAAAAGTGCAAAATAAGTATGGATAATACTTACGATATTTCTAATAAGATTTAAAATAAATAACTACCGCTTTCAAGCCAAACCTTAGATGATATCCTTTGATGGAAAATAAAATAATAACTATTAATAACTTTTACTGTCTATATATCTTGATTTTAGATTACTTATAACTTAAATGAATGAATGTTATGGTTTGATTCACTTAGCAATCTAATAAAAATTATGACAATTAACAAAAAATGTAAATTAAAAAAATTAATAACAAATTATTATTTAGGGAAAACAAATTACTTCAATTTTTTATGATTTTCTGGAACTCTTTAGTATCCATTTAGATTTATTTGCAAAAAATGCTTAGAATAATTTGTGCTTTTAATACATTTTATTATTAAAAGACATAATTATAATAAATTTTAATTTATTCTAAAATATATTGTATGAAAAAAGTTTAGATTTTACTTTCTTAAAGATTTATGAAAGATGTATTTATTTTAAAAAATATAGCAAAATATAAAATACACAAAGCTATGACATTTTGTGTAATTGAAAAATAATAATGTAAGACAAATTGGTTAATTGCGACTAAATAAAATGCAATATATACTTCCTGGTTCAAAACCAGCAGCGTATAAAACATAGGTAAAAATTAATGACCAGAATGAACATAAGTAATGCTCTCACTTTGACTTTAAATCTATTGTTGGCTTACTTTACTCATTTCTCAAAATTTGGTAATTAAAAATAGTTTTTGTGTTGTAATCACTGTTAAAATCTAGGTTCGCGTGATTTATAACAAATTTAAACAAGTATAACATTTTAAACTGTTTACTAAAGTACCGATTACATAAATTGTTTTTTGCCATCTAGTTTATAGCTTAAACATAAACACTGTAAGACACTTTTGTGAAATACCTCTACATGACATAACTGTTGTGTGAATAACGTATTATTTCAATGCATTGTAATCGTTACCAGGCCGGGAATTTAAATCCATTAATCACCAGTGCTATCATCGAAGCAGATCATGATCATATAGTAAGGCAACGGATTTACATGTTTAACATCTCCGGAGCCATCAATGTGTTTGGCGCTCTCATGTTTACTATTTTCGGGTCAGCAGAGCAGCAGTCAAAGGATAAAGAAGACGTGCCGCCATAACTCGATTATTCTTAACATTATGTAACAAAGTTGTAATTATAAATTAATGCCGTCAAATAGGTTTTAAAAAAAATACTTAAGAATTTATAGTAATCAATAATTTAATTTATTTTTATTAAATGTAAGTTTAAAGATGTTAATCTAATATCAAAATACCTTTATAAACATAATTTGGTGGAGTCCCTTTATTAGAGTAAAGATAAAACTGCCTTTATTAAAGTAAAAGTAAACACAGAAATACTGACCGGGCGGACAGACATAGTCAAATCTATATATCTGACAAATTTACAAAGTCATATTAAAAATACGAACGGTTGAATGACATTTTGCGAGTGATACAAAATTAGATAATTAATTTGTGACAAAATATAATAATTTTTAATTATTAAAGTTTTGATAATATATGTTGACTGAATAGTGGTCAAGAGAAAATCGACAATTCAAAGGAACTTTATGGTACAATAGACCAAATTATATAAGTAAAGTAAACTTGTTTAATAACGACTCAATAAATCGATGAGCCAAAAATTAATGAATTAAATTATTAAAAAACAGTGAGGATGTTTATGGATAACTTAATTATTATAGTACTCTCATTTAATAAAAATTTAGCTAGCTTTCCATAAGTCATACATCGCATTTGGGATGTCTGTCGTTCTCTTTCTCGACTTGCATCCATTTGTCGATTAAAGTGGCTAGGTATTTTTATAAATGTGTCTTCGAGTTGAAATTAAGGCTAATTAATTGTTGTATCTAATCCAAATATTATCTAAAATCGATGTAAAATGAACAAACAATTTGGCAGAAATTGTTTGTTTTTGCATTTCTTGCATTTCTGAACAGAAATCTATTGATTAATTATAATTATTTTTCTGACAGTTTATACTTATGTTTGTGACGCGTACATATCTTTTTTCAAATAAATTTCCAAATGTTTGAAAGCTTTAGTGATTGATTTTACATTAAAACTCAATCAACTAATTTAATAATCTAACTTTAAGAATCAAAGAATCGTTCTCTATAAAGTTTATTTTAGTTTTTATTATATAAAGAAAACCAAATATCTTTTGAATGATAAAAAAACGAATGTTAATTTTTTCTCACTTTATTAAAATAACTTATTATCTTATATTATTAACATCAGGTTTTTAAGAAGATAATAAAAATAAAAAACTCATAAAACATTTTCTTTTGGTTTTAAAATAAATTCAAATTATTTATAACATGATGATTATTTCATATAGTAATAGTTAAGATGTATGTAAACTGTATAATTTATATAAATACAATAATTTATTGCTAGAATATAAATTGAAATCATCTATATTTGGTTTGTGACTGTTTAAGAATCTAATTGTATTCACAGTCTTATTGAGAAAAGTGAGTTTTTTATTTGTTATTTTAATTAAAGTACGATTGTAAGTAAGACTCACCGATGTAAAAACAAAGGACCAAAATCCATTTAAGTATTCCAAAAAAATATATCATTTTACTATTATTATTGTTACAGAAAGTTAGAAATTGCGATTTAAGAAATAAATTGTAAGATGGAATGCAAGTTAAAGTTTTGATTATTTACAAATTAAATTAAATTAAATTACATTAATAATAATAATATATTAAAATTCACATAAAAAATGTACAATCAAAAATTGTAAAATAATATTAAGGTAATATAAATATAAATTAAAGCGATTATTACTTTAATAGAATTTTTAATTAAAAAGAAATGTTTTTACTTAGGGTAAAATTTTATCGCAAAAAATTCGCAAAAACGGTTATAGCTAATTTTTTGTTTGTCAACCAATTTTCTAAAAGATTGTTTTCGCCTTCGATGATTCCGTATTCGTATTCTAAGGGATTAAATTCTACTTCCAACACGAGTACTGACACAAACTTGAATAAAAATCACCAAGTAATTCACATTCTTGAAGGAAAATGTTTAAACATTGATTAGAAATCACTATCAATACAAGTAATAAACAACATGTTAAGTTAATCGAAATATTTTGCTAGATATAATTTTGTTTTTTTTGTATTCTTTGAATAAAAAATTCAAATGCTTCAAATGTGTAATTCAATATAATCCTTGTCGGACTTCGTTTCATTTTTAATCCGATAAAAAAATGAACTATCTTCCTTATTACCAGTTTTATTTAATAATTTCAATGGTTGTTTTCATAAATTTTTATTCCGGCGCTACTTACAATTGTGATTGAAAATTTCACGGGAAAATCCATTCTACACAACGATTATTATCTTCCCTCCTTAGCAGCCATAAAAGTAATTTAATCGTTATTTGCCATAATTAGCATATCAAATTTAACAAAAAAGGTTTAGCGTTTTTATAAAAATTTCATTTTATTCTTCTTGTATAATCGCCGAAAACCTAAAAAAATAAAACGTACATCAGGTTTGCATATCTAAGTTTATTTTTATCCCGTTTTTTCAGTCGGTGGACTAAAATCTCCGTTATTGTAATTAAGAAATAAACGCCGCTGTGATAATCACATCGATAAAATAAAAATGATGAATATTTAATATTGTTTAGATTGTATTTAGCATTAAATCTAAAATTGAAATAAATTTTTTTTAAATACAATAAAAAATAAAAATTATTAATACAATCTTAAGTTTGTTAATTTTGAAATGATTATTAAATAATTTTAGAAACTGTAACGTATTTTTTTGCCTTTAACATAAATTGTGTAAATTTTCCATTTTTTGATATTGCTAAGACAATCCACAGCTATTGATTTTCGTCATAATGATAACTTTTCTGCCTTCTCACAAGATAGTTCATTTTATTACCGTTTAACTGCCAAAATTTGTGAATCATTATAACAGTATCAAATTTATATAGTTTTATTACAAAATTGAAAGTAATTTCAATTAAACGAAGAAAATAAAATGTAATTTATTATCAATTTGTTTGCCATGTTGTACATTTTTCTATGGATCTGTTTGATAATCGAGGAATAATCAAAAGCAATCTTACAATAACAATATTTATGTCGATTTTTTATAGTTTAAAATTATTTGAAATTTTCACCCGGTTCGCGTATAACACTAGTATCTTGCTTATACAAGCAGAAAGTAAAGTAATGTATTCTCAAAAAACTAATTATTAAAACAAATAATCAAATTTCCTGGTGTTTCCATTTAACATTAGAAGATTAGTGAGAAACAAACTTAAATGAATACGCTAAATTTAGTCATTCCTTTATAATTGTTTTATAACGTTAAATACTTTGATGATCATAAGCTTTGTAATTTATTACTGCATTGGGGCATTAGTTTTGATTAATTAATTTAATTTTGTTTTATACAAAATTAAATAGTGTTGAATGGCTACTGTGGTCAACATTTTAAAAAATCAAACTGTTAATTTTTTTAGGAAAAAAACTAAAATAAAAGTTTTTTAAGATAAATTACAATATAGTTTTTAAAAGTAATCATAATATAATTTATTATTTAAAAAAAGTTAAAAAAAATAAACAAAAATGTAATTAAAGGCAACACAAAATCATTATCACTATACCAGTAGTAGTTGTTACAGAAAACTTACAGAAGAAAATTTTAGCCATATAATTATTAGTTATAATAAACTATAGAAAAAGTTCGATAGTTATTAGAATTTGCAAACGTATTACTACTAAAATTAAATAAAGTGAAATAATTCTACCAACTCAGAGGAAAGTTTTGCGATTACAAATTTCAAATGTTGCCTTAACGTAATATTATCCAAAGTATGCAATAATGAACCTGAATTTTTTTACATTTTATCAGACGCATCTGAAACAGCAATTTTAATCAGTCAATACAACAATATTTTTTGCTAGTTATGAGTTTAGTAAACAAATTGTTGGGAGATCAACATCATAATACACATGCCATCGCGTTTATCAATTCCCTTTAGCCTATTTTGTCTATTTTTGAAACTATTAAGATAGTTTTCATATAAAAACGGGAGATCCCGTTCACAATTTTAGCTATTTAGCTCACTTTGAAAAAGTCGAGCTATTAGATTTGGGAATTCTGTATGTCTTTATGTAGACTTTTTTAGATCACAAAAATCAGTCAAAAATGAACAAAACTGGTTCAAAATTGTGCCAAAACTTAGTCAAATTGTTTCAAAAATAACTAAAAATAGGGAAAACTAGGCTTATAAGGGGATAAAAAGTTCTTTACTAAGGTTAAAATGAATAAAAATAGGACTAATTTAATCAAAACTGACACAAAATTGGTTAAAAAATTTTTATATCGGGGCAAATAAATGTGTATTTTAATGTCACTGCTTATACTAATTATACTAAAACACGTTAAAACACGCGCCCAATTCTGACTATAAGCTCAATTTTGATGTTGCCTTGTCGACAGCTGAACTAAGAATAAATAAAAATTACATCAACACTTACTGAAGCACTATTTTTAACAACGTATTAAACTCATAAAAACTTTTGTCGAAACAATAAGATTAAAAGCTTTGTTTATAAAAAAAATAGAAATAAATAATGTAAGCCAACAATAGATTTAAAATCAAAGTGAGCGCATCACTAATGTTCGTTTTTTAGCTCAATTTGAAAAAGTCAGCTATTGGATTTGACATTTCAAGTGTCTGAGACTGTCTGTCTGTTAGTAGAGTTTTTTTAGATCACATGAATCAGGCAAAAATGACTAAAATTGTGTCAAAGTTGGGCCAAAACTGAGTTATTGTGAAAATTGGCTTAAATAGCCGATAAATTGTTTCAAAAATGACTAAATATGGGGCAAAATTGGCTTAAATAGGGGAAAAACAGATCTAAAATTTTGCCAAAAATGGTTTCATATCGGGTCAAATATGAGTATATTTTGGTGTGTCGTGTCTAACTAATAATATTAAACACTTTATAACACGCGCCTGATTGTATCTCTAACACAATTAGATGTTATCTCGTCGACAGATTAACTAAGAATAAATAATAATATCCTTAACACTTACTGAAATACTATTTATAACAATGTTTTAAGCACATTCAAAATTTTATAGAAACAATAACAAATTAAATGTTTGTTTAAAAATATAATGTTTAAATGTTTAAATCAATAATGTAAGCCAACAATAGATTTTTAGTCAAAGTGAGCTCATTACTAATGTTTATTCTTGTTTTTGGTAATTTTTACGTTATTTTTCCTTTTTTTATCTCTTTTTTTGACTATTTTTTGCCTATTTTTCACAATTTTTGATTAAATTTTTGGCTTTTTTTGACTAAATTAAATCCTATTTTTGCCAATTATTTGGCCAAAAAACATGGAAATCCCTTTATTGTTTAAGTTGCCTTAATTTGAAGAAGTTATCGCTTAAAATCCCTTAATTAGAATTAGAAATCGATTTAAATCATTTTATTAGAATAAAATTCCGTTTAAAATCCCTTAATTAGAATAAGAATCTGGTTACTTCCCATAATTAGAATAAGAAAATAGTAAAATACTTTTATTAAAGTAAAGATTAACTTGATTTAATTTAAAATAAAATATTTTTATTTCAATAGATCTTAAAAAGCGATAATAAATTATAATTAGTTAGCAGAAATATAATAACTAAAAGATTGAAAACCCTTTAATTAATAACTTTAATTAAGACAATTTAAATAAAATTTAAATTTTCTACCATAGAATTCAGTGTTTTCTATTCGACCAATATTTATTTAGTCAATCTAAGTTTAATCGAGTTTTTACGTGCACAACTATCAGTTATATTACTAATATTGGCGCCATTAAAAATATTGCATTGTTTGTGAATTAGTTTACCATTATCTATGCTTACAATGCACTTCATTGTTGCACAAGCACACACAAACTCGTTACCAATTGTGTGCTGTTATTTCTATTGGTCTTGAAAATATACTACTTCTAGGAGTGATTTGAGAACATTATACTCATTATTGAGATCAATAGACCATTTTTCATTATCAAAAAATAAGATTTGATAAATTAAGCGCTTTGTTATTAAAATTAATGTCAGTGTATTTTGTGATCGGATCTTTGTTTATGTAAAAACTGTATGCGTCTAGCGTTGAAATAGAATTATGATCCAATTTCTTTTACGAATCCATCAAAATCGCAAAAGCAGACACTATTTGATTACCGTCTTTCAACTTACATTTATTTATTATTAGTAAATATAAACTAATGTACTGATTGTTAAAAATACTTATAATATTGTTTTTTTTTGCAAAACCTACTTATTAATTTATATTTACAACTTTGTTACATAATGTTAAGAATAATTGAGTTATGGCGTCAGGTGTTCTTTATCCCACGGCTGCTGCTCTGCCGAACAGAATATATTGAACATGACTGCGTCAAACACATTGATGGCTGCGGATATTTACAAGCTTCGAGTGTAAACACATACCATCGTTCAGAGTCAGGTAACCATTTTCTTATTAAAGCATAAAGTGAAGGAAATACGAAAGCCTGACCAACACCTAAACAAACTTGACTGGCGATGGTATATATCCTGCCCCTGCTATTGTAGGTGTTAAACAATTGATTATATTAGATCTAACTACTCCGCCAGCAGCTAACCATTTCGTAACATAAATTTCAGCCAATGTTTCGCCTATCACTAATAACAAAAAAACAGCCATAATAAAATGCGTCTAAAATTACGCCTTGTTCAGTATTATCCAATTTAAACTCTCCATCATTTATTTCCGTAGTAATCGAAATTTCTTTTATAGATTCGCAAACATCATAGCTGTTTATATGCACTTTTGTTTTATTAAACTTAGATATCTCAACTATAGCCACACTAAGATTAGTTCTGGTTTAGGGAACCATAAATCCAGTCAATATAGCCAAAATAGACATAATATATCGCAATGGTACATAGCAGATAATAATCACTTTCCTCTATTTTAGTTGATTTATTAATCAAACTTACTTGTTTTAATCCGTTAGCTTTTTGTACACTCAATGAAGCCATACCTCAACTTTTTGTATTATTTTTAAATGTCAGCAAGCATTTTAACTTAACATATAATTGTTAAGATAACTAACAACCAATTTTTCATGTGTACTATCGTTTAATAGTTTACAAATCTTTACCTTTTAGTTAAGCTAAGATTACAATATTGATAGTGCTTTATCTTCAACCTAGTATTAATTAAGTCAACTCAAAGATACTAATAAGCAAGAAAGACGTATTCACTTTCTTATAGTGTTATCGAAGAACATAAGTTTATTTTAAAAAGACTAATTAATAAATTTGCGAAAATTTCCTAAAATGACAAAATTAGTGAACAGAAAATACATGCAAAATTCAATGGTCGAGCTAGTGAGGATACCGCCCCAGACTGCCAGACATTGAGCTTAAAAACATTTAATTCATTTTGATACATTAAATAAGTCTTTTAAAAAATTATAATATGAATTATTTAATTATATTTTTATTTTTCCCTTGTTTATTTAATTACACTTTTGATTAAAATAATAATTTTTTAAAATCTCAAAAGGAAATAAATTAATATTCTTGATTTCTAAACGTAAATGTTTTTCATGTAAACAATTATCAATAATTTTAGAATATTTTTGACTTAAAACAATCACAACCATTTTATAATCATTTTC